>CM056831.1:2402355-2419855 GCA_029853015.1 Chelidonichthys spinosus
CAGACGGAGACACACAGGCATGCACAAACACACACAGAAGTATTCAAATAAACACAAAGCTCGAGAGTTTTAAATAGCAAGACAAGTCGTTGACCTACATGCACAATGACCCTTCTGGCCATCTAGCCTCCCAGCCCCACTCTCTCCGACACACTTATGATGGTTATGGCTAATTATCTAAAAAGAAACCCATCTTTGCGTTAGCTGTCCTACCTCTGCACATCTACGTTTGTCCCTGCTGCATCTCAACTCCAGTATGATTGTTTGTGTTTATGTGTCTCTTTTTCTTTCAACTTTTATTTCTCCTCTTCATTTTTTTTACTTCATTAATGCACCATTTACAACATTTTGGTCAGTGTGAACTGTCTATAAGTGTGCTTTATAAATACATTTTACTTACATTACACAAACACCTGCCTTGTGATTGGGATTAGACTATTATGGGTTTTCAAGGCCAGAACTGGTACTCGAGGACTGGAGCTGACGATCACTGGTCTGAGTAAGTAAAACTTGGATAAATGAAGATGAAACGCGCATACACACACACATTCACACCACACTGTGTACAGTCAGTTTGCCTCTCTGCAGGCAGTGTTGGCAGTCACTGGTGGATCGGCCTTCTGGTCCTGGTGATATTCACAGTACACTCTCCTACCTTTTCAAAAACCACTGATTACATGGGATGAGCAGGCAGTGTGGTATGTCCTCTTAATCCCACAACTAACCCATACAATGGCAGTCACTATGTAAACATATTCCTCAGCTACTTTTCTGAGTAATAGCACAGTAATAGTAATAGCAGCAGAGTGATAGAAATTTATAATGGATTTTCACATTCAGAAAATTGTCCTCACAGCATAAACTATATCACCGAGGCTGCAGAAATCATGCCAAACCGCTGATGCAGCTGGTGTCAAGCCACAACACATTGTGGTTATTCTCCAAATCTACTTCTTGTTGCTGGATCCACGTCTGCCCCAGACGAGGGGTCATCCCTATGTTCCCCGGGTCCTATGTTCCCCGTTTTTCCCAAAATGCACCAATTTCTTTTTCTCCATTTCATTATTTAGATTGAGATTTAGTTATTTACTGTATTTATTATTAGTATTTATTTATATATTGTTTATTTATTATTAGTGTTAACTGTATTTTGTGTATTTTTTTAAAAAGGGTCCTATGTTCGCCGGTCACATACAAAGCGGGGAACATAGAACCCTGGGAACATAGGACCCGGGGAACATAGGTACGCTCCCCCAGACGAGCCCATCAGCCTAATGAACTGTTCATCAATCAGTTTAATGTACACACACACGGGCCCTGGCTGGTACAGAGGTTGGCAAGGATGGATGGCACAAGCCTTGACTGGTAATAAAACAAAGTGAGACGTAGACACATATCCTCCTCCCTTGCAGCCGAAGCGTCCAGTCAGATACCAGGAGACAGGGAGTGTTTGGGGAATAATCCTGGGGTGGTCAATGTAGATGCAACTTGTGAAGCAACAGCTGCCAGACATTGTCGATGTGTGATAAAATGCCCCGATGGAGTAGTCAGATAAGAAACTAAGCCTAATATTTCAGGCCTTTTTTGTTGTTGCTAATGTTGAATATATGAAGGGCCTTGCAGCCATGTTTGATGTCTACAGCTTTCAGGCATTACTGACTCAAAATGCTTTCCATATGGCTGTTTTATCTGTGCATTGTTTAATTGGTTACAGATCGTTTCATTACTAATGAATCCTGATTTTGTGCTCAAATGATATCAACTGGCTACTAAGCAAAATACTAAAGAAAGCAAACCCAAAATAGGGTTTATTTGTTCTGGAAGATCAGTGAAGTAAAGAAAAACTGCTCAGCATAGTTTTTTGTTGTTGCTGAGCAACAGCTGCTGGCCTCAATGTCAACAATAAAACTAAGTTTAGGTTAAAGCCAGGCAGCAACCTGCCGTTCTGAAAAGTGAAGCTGAAGTGCCTGAAACTTGCATCTCTCTACTGGCCATCAGGGGGCGACTCCTCTGGTTGCAAACGTAATCCGATAGCATGGAAGTCTATAAGAAAATTACTTGATTTATTATCTCAGTAAAAGTGTGTTTCCTGATGCACATTTTAATAACTTTTAATGATAAAGCAGATGAATAGTAACCTGACTCTCGCCAGATGAATTTCGTTCTGCCTAGCTCCACTCATCCATCTGGGATCGCTCCATTGGAGAGGTGTTTCAGAAGGCTGGGCCTTGCATATGATTGGATAAGACACTTGTCCGTCATCTTTATTGACGTGCTACTTCAACCACTCACATCGAAGCCAACCCGTGACGCTGATGAGAGCGACGCAGGGAAAATCAAGACAGAACAGCCGACATCTTGGATATAGCAGCAGTAATCAGCAACACAACAACACGGATGAAATAGCAGCATCAATGTTGACGCTTGCTTCCTCGATGCGAGCCGCCATTGTTGTCTGAATCAAAACAGTCTCACAGTCGCTTCTCCGCTACGTCACATCTATGAAGCTCCCGCCCTGCGTCCTGATTGGCTCATCCATAAAATCTGGTGCCCAAATCACTCCCAATGGAAGTGATCCCAGATGGATGTGAGTGGAGCTAGGCGGAACGATCATCTGGCGAGAGTCAGGTTAGATGAATAGGTCAGGTCTCAGCCTTCCCTTTCCCTGCAGACAGCTGGCAGTGGGGCTGGGCTTCATTTTAGTTGCTCCCTATATAGCACCTATGGTTATAGTCTACAGCAATTGCTACCTAAATGTACATATAATGGCTAAATTAGCCACCATAACCAAATGATCTATCACAACAAGTAGGCTAAGTGTGTAGTGGGAAAACCCACATTTTGAACTGGGTGTGTCTAATTTCTCCTGACTTCAACTTTACAGTTGCAAAAGAATAATATGTTGCAAACTGGTATGTCCACTCGGTGTCTCTGAGTGATCATTTATTTTAGCTGAGGTTAAGTTCCACCACAGGTGACAGTAACGTTCATTCCCCTCATTAGATTGAATGAGTCATGCCCTGAGACACAGCTTTAGTCCCAGAGGTCACTAAGGTCACGCCACTGACAGACAAACTGACCAAACCCTGACACCAGCGGCGCCGTCACAAACACAGAGACTTGGGCTTCATTATTTAAGCACAGAACACACACTCCCTCCTGTTTTTCATGAAATAACTCGTCTCCAGTCGAACGTGTGTTTTAGCCAAACAGCTCATGCCCCAAGCTATTTTGTAACTTGGCTCACCTAGTACCATGCATTATTAATGAATACTGGAGGAAGCAAGTAGGAGTGGTCATGTCCAACCTAGCAGCAAACACAGATAATACGATTTACATGCTTCAACAGTAAATTAAATAGTGAACTAACACGCACGGCTTACTGGCTTTCCACTCACCTCTAGAAGATTTGACATCATGGTAAAAAGCCATTGTTGAACACTATGGGATACCCAGAGTTGGAATATTCCATTCTTAATCCTAAATGCTTGTCCATATGCTCATAATGCTGTACTTTCCAATCCAATACAGCTGCTGACAGATGTCTTCAGAGATTGAATCCACAGTCATACTGAAGATATATTGAGCAAAACATACCCTGGTCCCTGTGAGGGAGGCTATGTTGCTGCCTGCTGCACCATACTGACAAACAATTTGCTGAACATTACAAAGGTGATTTTAAAGTGAAACCCAGAGGGACATCTCTGTCCGTAGATGATTTTCTGAGTGCTGAAGAATGCTCTGAAAACATCTCAGTGTGCAAGCTGCTTAAAATACGCAACTTTGGTTTGAACAAAAATGAGAGACCAACACTTTATAGAGAGAGTTTATATGCAGCACAAGAAGGCTTTGTTCAGGAAAGTGGGTGAAGTGTAGTATTTTCCCCGTTTGCAGAAGGGTGCATGTGTTCCATGTGCAGTGCATGGCCCTGGACTCTGAGGGGAGGTTTCTGTGGTGTGGTGGTGGGCTCCATAATAGCATTGCCTCCACAGCAGCCACATACCATTATGACAGACCAGGCCTGGGACTAGAGCCGCTCTCCCACCGCTGACGTCCAGATGTGCTTCCCCGAGGGTCTTGATCTGATGCTACACCATCGTAGGTGAAAAATAGCTACGGTTAGCGTGGGCGTGAGTGTTTTTCATTGTAAAGGTGCTGTACCCTTAAGAAAATCACTATATCTTGGAAATTACCTGTGAACTCATGGTATAATATGTCAAAATGTTTGATGGGGTATTATGTCCCATCATTACCATGTGGTTACAGGCTAGCAAGCTTCAGTCTTTATGCCAAGCTAAGCATCTGCTGCTTCTTATTCAAGGGACAGATATGACAGATGTCTCTAACTCTAAGTGAATAATCTCATTTGCCAACATGTCAAATAAATCCTTTAAGACCACATTTTCCAATAAACATAGCTCTGAAAATCATTTTTCTTCTCTTTTCAAGCATTAATGAGTGTTTGTTCTCTGAAGCTTTTTCAAACAGACCTGACCACTGAGCATGCCAGCTTCTACTATGAGACTTAGTAGAAGCTGGCAACATGGTTATTTCTTTGCTGTATACAATATGTCGAAATGTTATTGATGCCAAAATACAAGCAACTTTACAAAATTCACGCAACTGAAAATGTTAATTGAGTCAACACAGAGCTTCAGAGGATTAAACTGAATTTCATTTCAGCATGCTTGGATTAGAGAAGTTCTTTTAGGGCAAAACAAAATTCCATCTTGAAACTCCTCGCTGAATTTGTGTGGATTTAACATGAATTAATTCCATCGCGTGTCTTTGTGTCTGCAGCATGGCACGATATGAATATGAATATTTTGTGAAGATCGTTAAGGACAAATAAAAAAAGAATGTAGAAATAACAATTTCTTAAATAGCAGCATTGTGTAAATCTTGTCTTTCAGATTCCAGGAGGCCTTTTTTTATTTTTCACTTCTCTACCATGACAACGAGGTAGACAGCTTTTTCAAATTCACCCATGTGACAATAATCACGATTATCATGATAATGGAAATTCACCACGGTCAACGTACTGTGAGCTTATTTTAATGTTGATCTGCGATAGAAATCCTTTATAATCCCATCCCTAGTCTGTACTGCATTGATGTATGTGCTGAACAGGCATGAACAATTTGCAGGACAAAATGTCCTTCAAACCTGCTCTGTCCCCTCCCTTCCTCTCTTCCTCAGTTCTTCCTCTTCATCCATCATGAGCCCCAGAGCTGAGGCAGGTGCTTTCACTAAACCCTCCCTCAAGGGCTCACCCCACCTCCTCTTCCTCCAAGCCTCCCTTTCTCCTCCTCCATCTCTGTCTCCATGCCTCCCACCCGTTCTCTCCTCTCTGCTACTCAATGAACTCATCAGTGGCCCCTACACATCTGCAGGAATCTTAATTGTATATTGTCAAATGAGGATTTTTTTTTATCCATCAAGGGAGGTGATCGAGATAAGCTGCAGGGAGGCACACACACACACACATAGCTACATTTATGAACATCCACACACCATTCAAATGAACACACTGGCTCATATATAAATGTGCAAAAACACACATAAAACATACAGTACACATGGAGTTTGCACATTTTCATCCAGAGGCTCAGAGAAAGAGGGATGGGACATCTCTGAGGATTTGGTCTGTTTGGATAGCTGCGGGGTTTGGAATGAGATGTGACTATCTGCTGGTCCCTATGCAACCTTTCTAAGAAGCACAAGGACTCACAAATATGATCTGCTGGGTCTACACTCAGCAGACCGCAATCATGACACGTCAGTACAGGCCGGGCCTCCATGTCCTACATGCTGCCAAGCCAACAAAGAGTCCCATTGATTGACCGAGCAGCAAAAAAAGACAAGACAATGATTCCTTTTAGCAACTGGGCAGAATCCTACCAGTGTTCTCTGGGAACAAAGAGGGGCAGGCAGAGGGTGGGAGGGTCAATAAACTGTGTTGACCCGTCTTCAATGCAGGCTCTGTGGCTCCAGCGTGCAGCAAGTCATGGCGGCACATACGTGATTGGGCACATTCACGCTCACGCTGATCTGTTGCGTAATTGATATTGCAGCAGCGTGAGCATTTTACAAAGAGCATCAATATGTTCTTTCACACCAAGTGCCAACTCACACGCCACAGCCCAGCGAGCCTTGCTTAGTGGGCAAACCTGTTGCCAGTGGACAGACGTAAATATAGGTCGCTGCCGTTAATCGCTCACAGGGACAGTTACAGCGTCCTGGCTCCGTCGCCCAAAAAAAGAGCTCCTCTTGTGATGCACTCGATTGAGCGCTCTTTCTTTCCAATGGGGGCATTTATAAACCTGCTGACTGAAACATAAGGCAGATGGATAGCAGTTAGAAGAACTTGGCCTGAAGGTGGGCCCTGTGGAAATGTAAATGGTGGCACAGAGGTTGCTTGTAACATACAGAGAAGGCAGGAACTATATCACAACTGATTATTCCATGTGAGTGGTTTGCTGATTTTTGGAGGATGGAGTTCAAGGAGACCAGGTTGCAAAAAGAAGTATGATTACATGAAAGTCTATGAGAAAATGGTCCTACTTCTCACTAGATTTATTATCTCAGTAAACATTGTAAAAGTGAGTTTATGGTCTCAATGTCTAGTTTCAAGTCTTCTTCAATCCAGCATGATGTTCATTTAGTACATGATGGTCCATTTAGAGTCCAACAGACTAGAAAGCAGGGATGCTTAAAAGTGACATTAATTAGCTACAGCTAATACAGCTACAGCAATTTACAGGGACAGTTGCCATTAAAGATGTCAAAATGTATAGTCACTGCTCAGAAATGAGAAACCTCTTTTTTTTCTGCATCTGTGCATCTGTTTCAAGTAACACCAATTTTCAGTGGTGAATATGCCACTGATACGAGTGTAAACTGCATATGTGTTACAAAGCATCAAAGCAAGTTTGATGGGTGAAGCACCAGAAACTAACAGCCGCTTGGTCAATATATGATACCAACTACTGACTAAGGCAATATTCAATGTCATATGAGACAAACTGTGGCATTCTTCATACAAGTGCTTGCATGTAAGCCCAGTTATTGCTGATAGAAACTTATTTCCAGCCATTTTCACCAAGAAAGATGAAAAGCGAGTCCTTGAAAAGCCAAGCCAGGATGTGCAGTTTCATCTGGCTCAACTTACACACCAGAGGATCTTGTGAAAATCAAGTGAAAAGGCAGAAGCTGTCTTCTAAAGTGCCTGCTGCTGGCCTACTTCCCTTATAGGGATTCCACCGTATTTCCCTTCCCTTGCACTCAGGTCATGCCATCTGCTCCGTTTGCACTGGGGAGTTTATTGTGGCGCTGACAGCCCTGGGAATTGTGACTCTTAATGAAATTGTGAGGTAATATGTAAGGTCTGATCCGCTTAGGGGGCTGTCGAGGCCTTTTCCCCCCTGCAGCCGTGACAGGGAAGAGCTGGAGAGTCAGAGCCTTGCTGGAGCCATAAGCAGGGATAAATGCTGATGTCAGGTCGCCGTTGATTCAATAAGTGGGACTCTCCAGGGCCGCTCTGCTCGGCTTTTACAATAACAACATATTCACATTAAGGATGTGGGATTTCATTACTGAATTGTTAAGCGATTCCTGTATCATTCGCTGAAAGGCTGAATGGAGTAATGGGGAGTAGCGAGTTGGTGACATGCTGGAATGAAGACTGATGGCCTTTATTAACATAAATGTATTTTTCTCTTTCACTGTATCAATTCCTGTTACCAGGGTCCCTGGAGAAGATGAGAAAGATACTTATTTATTTGCTAGTCCACTGCGATGCAGAGTCATACAGAAAACAACAGCAACCGTTCCCTTCTTTCAGTTTCATTACAGCTTCGACACAAGCTCCAACAGCTGAGTGTTTTGACGCTCTACGTGGTCGTTTCACGGACGCTAATGAGAGAACCAGATCATAGCTGGTGTTTACATTGAGCACTATTCAAGCCATTCCGTGCATCTAGCTCTGTTTTGGGTGGAATGAGCTTGGAAAGGCAGATTCTGTCTATAAATACACATGCTGACCCAATTATAGGTGGAGTGGAGTCATCTGTGATTTCGTCCGTTTGAAGCCAGCAAACAAAAAAATCCCCAGCAGTAGGATGGGTGGGGCTCACTAAATATTCTGAAACAACTAAAGCTGGGTTTTAAAAGAAAGAGTCATGCAATGCATTTGACAAGTAAATCATTTGCCTTGTGAATGCAGTTAAACTCTTACTTTCCTAGCATGGCGTTGCAGGTGAAAACCTATGAAGGTTAGAAAAAAGACGTAGGATTTTGTTTTAAATCATTGAGGATACACTCACTCAAGATTGTGAGGCGGTCATATGTGCCCACATGCTGTATCTGCTGCACGTGTTGTTGATCCAAATGTATTCGTGGCCACATGGAAGAACTGCCGAGCTGCTGGCTACATGTGCATCCTCTTATCTCTGAAAGAAGTTTTCTAAAGCCTGTGGATTTGGGGGTTTTCCACACACTGTCTTATTTTCCCAATAAAACACAGAAAAACCTTACTTGGTGACCATGGGTAAAAGGTGGAAATATCACCACCAACAATTAGACACTAACTGCCTCACTGGTTTAAAGGGATGCATGAAGCAATAGTACAGCACATGAGCAGCTTATTGTCATTTTTAGACTTTATACCAATCACACAAGATCTAGATCCAACCTGTTAACGTATCAGTCGGCAGCCATCGGCCGATAATTGCCCTATCGGTTTTGATCGGAGTTCTCAAAATAGATCAAAGCAGGCCGATCAATAATGTTTCATATAGACAGTGCATTGACTGCATGCAGGTTCACACCGGCCGCGGAAGCGCTGCGAATAGCTGCAGAGCGGAGTCCGCTTCCTTTCGGCAGGCTTGTTAAGCTTGTTAAGCGATACACACGGCCGCCCCGCGACGTGAAGCAATCGTTTCGGCGTCTG
The DNA here is from genome assembly GCA_029853015.1 of Chelidonichthys spinosus. NCBI lineage: Eukaryota > Metazoa > Chordata > Actinopteri > Perciformes > Triglidae > Chelidonichthys > Chelidonichthys spinosus. Next base: position 2,411,306 of record CM056831.1, read on the forward strand.
CTCTATTTTTTCCGCAAGCCCGTCAATTCTGGCAGGAAGTCACATAAAGAAACACGAGACAATCCGGTCAATTTTCAAAATAAAAGCAATTTTCAAAATAAAATACCACGATTGACAAATGCGATCATATTTGTGTATCTAAAGAGAGAGATGAAAACAATTAATAAACGTGAAGAGTAGATAAACAAGTACGTGTATTTCAACGGTATATCTACACTACTACTGTCTACTATCATACACATTCTCTCTTTCTCTCCCTGTCTGTGTGCGTGTCTCTCTCTCCCTCTCTCATTTATGATACTTTCTCCTCATTTTTATACTTAATAATGCAATGTCCATGTTGTGTAAGAACAATCACGAATTAAATAAAGTTACATAAGACAACAATATAGAAGAATTTATGGAATTGACACTGTGATTGCTGATCGGCCATATCGGGATCGGCGGATACTGCTTTTGGTGATCGATGATCGGCCCTAAAAATCCTGATCAGTGCATCTCTACTACTATCCAGGCATCTGCACCAGCAATAGCTTACATAGCACAAAGGCAATATGTCCCAAAGGTGACAATGTCAACCCAAATAGTAAAATCACACCAGGCGGCAACCTCCAGTTCTGGAAAGTGAAGCCAATACTGAAGTGCCTTCAACTTGTATTCTCTGTGCAGAAAATGACCCTACTTCTACCTTGATTTATCGTCTCACTAAAAAATGTGTTTACTGTGATTTCCAGTTGCTTCCATGCGGCCACGCTGCCAACCAAAGTAACTACTAAGATGACTTTAACACTTTAACACAATAATTATGAAGCTAACTTTAATAACAGCTTCACTAGAAGCCAAATGGGTCCAGATCCAGTAAGAGTGCCTCTCCTCCACAGTCCAAATAGATTCACTTCTGTTCACTTGTTGCAAAAATTCCAAGATGGTGACGACCAAAATTCTGAACTGGAGGCTTCAAAACCGTAGTCCACAATCAATGGGTGTCGTCACAATGACTATGTCAACTTCTAATATACAGTCTATGGATCCCACAAACCACAACCCCAAATCAGAGCACACCCAGGCAGCCATTAGGCCCCGGGACGTGATGGGCAAGTATCCGCACTGAACCAAAATAGAGCTCTGCTTCCAACTAATCCAAGATGAACAGGTGCTTCTATTTAAAATCAACCCACTGGAATCCCAACCCTCTTTCTCAGCTCCCACTGACTCTCTACTGTAAGAGTCTGTAAGCCCCCCCCCCCCCCCCCCTTCTTCCCTCTTTACGTCTTTCCTGGATTACGGGCAGAGAAACAAAAGCGGAGTCCTGAAAGAGCTGGGGAAACGTGCATGAGGAAAACCACTTAAGAAACCAATGCTTTCACCACCCTCCCCCCTGGGAAAGTGCCGCTGTCTGACGGAGCATGCTATTTTCAAACACAATGGTGAATTGGCACTTGTCCTTCAATTTAGTATTAAAAATTTCTGTGGGTCAAGTCAGTAAAACCTAGAGATGATTGCAAATATAAACTGGTACACCCATGAATTCTTCAAGGCCTGAAATACATAAGTGGGAGAAGAAACATGACCACATGCAGGTTAACAAGAGTAGATAAAGCATCACATAAATATAGATTAGGAATTGAAACTTATATTCAGACCAAGAGTCGCCATAGTGATAAGGACAAAGCACCTAGGAGCCAATTTTAACCCTTACTCAAAGCTGGATCTAGTTAACCAGCAGACCAGAGTGTCCCTGTCTATGTTAGGAATAGAAGAATGTTCTTTTTAAACAGCTGAGTATTTAATGAAGGAGATGATATAGTCAAAGTATTTCTGAATGAGTTATTCTCAGCCATCCTTCTGCACTTCTGCTCCTATTGTGTGAGGATGATTTAGAGCCGGGGCGGCTAGGAGTGGAGATTTCCTTGATCCCAGATGGAGGAAACGTCTCAGGAAAGTTCACACAGAGTGCTAAGGCAGCATCGATGACAGAAGCGCGTTGGAATCAGAGGAGTAAGAGGTAGAAGTGGAAGGAGAGGAGGCTACAAGATTTACTTTAGACCCTCCTTTGTTTTCTTTGAACTCAAGGCCTCTTGAAAAACCCGAGAGGCCCGCCAGGCAGCGCAACACCTGACGGACGGGACAATATGGTGCGAGTCTGGCTTTGACAGCAGCCACAAGACAGATTTATGGCACCCTGCGATCGCAACAAAAGCACAGTACGGCAAACTCTACTCCAGCAGAGTCTGAGCTGGGCTAATTATAATCATCCCCCCAGGCCAAAAAAACTATTTGTCTCATTTTCAATACCACCAAGTTTCCCCCATCATGCCGAGAAAATGGCTCGGGGCACTGTTTGAAATGCTGTGGGGTCTGGATTCAGCCTTGAAAAAATGCAGAGAGTAATCCCTCTCCACTCCTATCACTGTAAGTTGGTGAAGCAGCCAGAGAGCAAGTGGACTTCAATTGTATTGTAGCAGTCTTGATGTGTTACGTTGTTAAAAGGAGGAAGAAGGTTGACAGGCCCACGGGGCGAGTCTGTGGAGCCAGCTATTCACACGAGCACAATCACGACCTTTCCAAATCTTTTTATACTGAGATTTCATATGGCCCCTTCCAGTCCTGGCTTTTGTTGTGCACACAATGTGACATGCATGAGCTGCGTCGGCTCAGCAACTTACAAAAAGAGGGAAAAGGCCTGGGGTATCTGAGAGTGAGACAGTGTTCCTGGCTTTCTTAAAAGCCCTCGGTTCCTTTCTGGGGCCTGACCTGACGAGTTCACCATGAAAAAGAGAGCAGTAGTGCTGACTTGGGTTTCACTGATGTGGGATTTGCTATCCAGACAATGTGTTTTTGTACCGAAGCAGCTGATGCAGTTATTACTGAATGCATATTATTCAATATGCTTGAATTTATTGAATGTTTATTGTGTCTCAAAACGTGTATACATATCAGACTAAAGTTGCCCTATGAAAAGGCATCACTAAAGCTTTCAAATGTAAGCCAGATAAATAATGTAGACAGAAGACTGAAGCCATCCTTTGGAGGATTGGATGTCTCAGTTTAGCCTGTAAGCATGCTAATTAGCTAATAAGTACTAAACACTAAGTACAGCTGAGGTTGATGGGTCCATTTGTTTTGTAGGTTTTTTGGTCGTAACCCAAGTATTATACAAATTAAAATGTTGAATTGATGAACGCACTCTACCAGATCGCCAAGTCTTTCACAATTTGTCTTGTGGGGAACAGGATAAATGTTGGTGTGGACGACAGTGGCCCGTGTTTCAGATATGCATAAAAATAAAGCTTCTGATCTGTAGTCATTGATGATACATGGATTCAATACAAGACAAATAGGAGCTGACATACCAAGTAATTCCATTAAAAAGCATGACTTTCAGCTCCACGTAAGCCACTCTGAGGCTGCATGCACTCATGGTTATATGAAGTGTGGTTGATTAAACTGTGCTTCTAACAGATAAAAGAACCATCTGGGAGGGAAAAGTTGGGACCTATTTAAAGGCAAATATCCAAACACCCCTGGGGCTGAAGACTCACTCAATCCAAAAAACTGGCTCTGGAAACGGGAAGAGTGTGGTGCTGCAGCCATTGTGGCTTGGCAGACACACACTAAGCACTTTGTAGCTATAATGTCTTCTTAATCTTCAGGATAGAGGTGACCTGAGGTTCTAGATACGATATGAAGGAGAGGACATGCTGCCATTGGGCGTATGCAGGTGCACCCTCTCACCTGAGGGTGCGATAGGAAACAGTGGATTCACTGGATTGACAGCTTCCCTCATAAAGACACAGAATTATGTGCAAACAACTCACATGTGGGGCAGCATGATAAAAGCAAATATTCTGTTTCACTTTCAGGAAACTAAATGACAACATCCTGGTCATAATTGTTTTACTTAATAGGAGTTTTGTTTGGTCTTCCTTGTGGTGCGGACCTCAGAAGATGATTCTAACCTCCGCGACTCTTTGAGGACACTTTGCTCCACTTTGTACCAACATGAGATGTTGTTTTGCAACATCATTAGTTCATGATGAGCCAGAATCCTGCTGCACTGCCCACCAGGCCTCGGACTGAACAGCACACTCATTGTGACTTTGAGGCCAGGCCTGGCACCATCAGCATGTCCATGAGTGGGCTGAATCTCTGATAGGGAGCGATTACCTGAACCAATGTTATGTGAGAGCGGCAGTTTTATAGCCGGGAGGTTAAAGTCATCATTTAGGAATCAGGGTAGTGGGTATGTGTATGAAGAACAAATGTAAGTAAAGGCGGGCTCTCGTCTAGGGATGTAACGGTTACTAGTGAAACGGCAAACCACGCTAAAAATGTTGACGATAACAACGTTTTCATTTCAAATACAATGATTATTTCTGTGGATTAGCGTGGTGTGGAAACCGTGTGTTTCATCTTTCCCAGCTTCATCCGGGTCAACTGAAGTTGCCTACATCAGCAGCAACTTTCTTTAAATTGGAATTACGGCGGAAGGAGGAGACGACAGCGCGCAGGACATCTACCTATAAGAGAACCGAGTCTGAAGTATATTTTGGATATTATAAGAATGTCTGCAGAACATGTAGGAATAACATTTCTGCTAAAGACAGCAATACTTCAAATCTCATGACTCATCTCCATGACCATCAACCACAACCTTATAGCCAATGCAATTTAAGTTAACGCTAACATATTAGCTGAAATGCATGGTGTGTCGGCTTCCAGAATGCAATGATCCGTCTATCGAAGGTATTAACTTGTCAATAGTTCTCACTTAAACAGAAGCCTGAATGCCTCTAGCAGCTAATATTCTAAACTTAACAGCTAGGCTAAACTTTCATTCACCTTGAGTCAGTGAAACGTTTGTTAACACGACTAAGGAAAGGAAAGGCGTGCTTTTAATCAGCAATGTCATAAACGTTTTGGAAATGGATGACATGGTGCCAGAAGCATTCTACCCAAAATCCACATGTTTCTTCAGTGGTGGAGTGTGGTGCTAATCGGGACTCTTTTTCTTAACCTTAGCTGCTAGCCTAGGAGCTAGCCGGAGGCCCACTAGCGATGTTGGATAACTTTAACTTACTAAGTCACATGGTGCCGGTCTGAACCTTTGAAAACACAAAACAGCATTATTTGCCCTGTTAGATTATGAATTTCTAGCCAATCGTTTTCTTTTGATTAAGCAACAAAAACAGCTAAAGGCAAAATGGTATGTACATTGATATGAATTGTAGTCTAATAATAATTAATAGCAATAATGACATGGCTATCCGTTTTGTTTTTTACAGAGAGGATATGCAGTGGGCAACCAAGTACTGCTACTGGTTCATCAGTGACACTTAAGCAAGCATTAAAAAAACAGTCTGTTTTGTGCCTCATTACATTGATTGTGGTCGTTGTTTTTGTAATTTGCTAATAGTTATTTTAAATGCATAATGCACTTTTGTCTTTCTGTCTTTTTTTAAGGTTTACTTGAAAGTGCTCATGAGTACAGTTCTACATTTTAATTATGAAGAAAACAAGTATATAATAAGTGGAGTTTCTTTGATTTGTTTACATATTGTTCTTTATGTCTTAGCTTGAATGTTTGGATTCGTATCATTTAAACCTGCACTACTGGAAATGTTCCTGACAAATGTTTGTTGACAATGTTTACATGCTGAATCCTTGTTCCTTTGATGTGAAGAGTTGCACTTTTGATTTGATTTGAAGGTTTTGTCGTACAGTTACATCCATACTCTCGTCTTGTCGCTGAAACACAGAGCCGTTTCACAGGGCCCAGTTTGATGCATCAGGATGTAGCGGGCAATGTCTGATCCTCTCCTTCCAGAGAAACCATCCCCTGGGCTTAAACTATCACTCCCCTGCTCTTGGCAGGCATATGGTTAGACAAAGGGAGGCGCCATGCATGAGAATTTTTCTTCAATGAATAAAAGGTTCAACTCTGTACTCTGCTCTGCTACTTCCAGGACTTTACTAGCTCTCTCGTTCCCGCAGTAACACTTCACAGAGCCAATAGTGTCTTGATGTCATCTCTTTTATTGCTCCTCATCTTGTCTTTATGGCTCCATCTTTCACCTGAAATCACAGCTCTTCTCTCCATCCTCCACTGATATTTGTACTTTTAAAGTCTGGCGTTCTTGACTTGGTGCTGAGCACTCGGTAAGAGGATCAGCTCACCATCTCACATGTTAGAGTAAAAGCTGAAGAGTTTATCTTACCACTTTTCCTATGGCAGAACCACATACTGTTTATTAAGTGGACTTAGTCATAGTGACATCACCTGTTGGTTTTGAAGTCTGGAGTTTGGCATTTTTACTTGCAACTAGAGATTGAAACCATAAACTCATGTTTACAATGTTTACTGAGATAATACATCAAGAGAGAAGTATGACCATTTTCTCATAGACTTCCATGCAATCTGTTATTTTCAATCAGAGGAGACACCCCCTGATGGCCAGAAGAGAGAATGTAAGTTTAATGCAAGTTTTGGCTTCACTTCTCAAAACTGGAGGTTTCTGCCTGGACAGTAAAACTCAATACAGCAAGATTTAAGGAGACTGAATCAGCAAACGGATTCCTTGAAGCAAAAGAAAGTCAAGAGAAGCTTTTGGCTTCGTGTCAGAAGATGATGGTAGAAAATGTGGAATACAGATGGGGTGTTCAAATATTTTTTTGGCATTGCAAAAATGGTAGATCTGATGACATCTCAAGTCATGCCGATTTTTGGTAAGTATAAACATGACAAGGAGATTACATTCTTGTTTAATTTGTGGCAGCCTGCCATAGGAGACACAATGTGAAGTCATAGTCCAGTTGGCTAAGAGAGCTGGTGATGGTGTGTGTGTGTGTGTGTGTGTGTGTGTGTGTGTGTGTGTGTGTGTGTGTGAGTGAGTGTGTCAGTCTGTGACGGGAAGAGAAATGTCATGTGATTGAAATGTTCTATGAAGTGTTTCTGCTACCTGGCTGCACTATAAAATAAAATAACTCAAACCCCATGATCTTGTTCGCTGGCTCCGTATCGTTGTGTGGACGGTTCAGTCTCATTCTGTCTGCAGAGAAAAGCAGCAGAGTTCCACTGTTCCACTGTCAGCCACCATCCCTGAACCATTAAATCATACAGTAAGAGGTTGCGGGGACAAAAATCACATATGAATGAAGGCAATAAGTAACGCTAGGAACCTGATCAGAAAACACACATTTTGATGCCCATGCCTATTGGATCAGCCAGATTCTCTCTTTAGCTTTCTTTGAGCTCCCGAGTCAAGCAACACCTTGCTCATCAGTGCGTTGCCGGCCGACTGGCAGGAAGGGTTTACAGTAAACACACGCATGCAAACGCAGGGTCTCATTAAAAAAGGACCAGCGACAGAGCAGAGCCTGTCCTCTTCACGCAACAATGCCGCCTCTCTGTTTCATTCCACAAAACCTCCCTGGAGTGGATTATAACCAGCGCTGGTCTCTCCTGAGCCGTGAATAAAAGGAACAGTTCATGAGTCAAAGCCTTTTTACATCCACACCTATTCACAAGGAGCAGAGAACAGCAGCCGCTATGGGCGCAGCCTCCACCTTCCTCTCTGGGCTCAATGAGTGAATGAATGGAGGCTCTATTGAGCCTGATGGTCTGCTGCTTCCACCCACAGTGGAAAGTATGACGAGCCAGCAGCAGGTAGGAGAAAGAGGCTTCTGGGATGGTGGGAGGTCCCACCAGCACCTCCTCGTCACACACAGCCTCTTGTATGTCTGGGTAGATGTTTAACTGACAGCTGTTAGAATCACAGTGACTTCAGGGTTAAAGGTTCAGCTTGAGTGTTTGCACCAGAGGAGCCTGGCTTTGGTCTCGTCTCTTTAGACCCCCTTCGCCCTACGTGAAATAAAACACAGCCTACTATTCATTTGAATGAGGCCGGTCCAGCAGTGCAGCAAAAAACGACAACACAGGGCTTTCTGGCAAAAAAAGCTGAACCCGTGTCAGCGTTTGGCAAACCACAACGCAACGTCATCCAACCAGGTCAAGGCGCTTTGTGGGCCAATCAAATAGCACATACACGTCATTTTATACATTTATTTTTTTTTACCTTTTTTACGTGTGAATTTAAAATCTCTATTTCTGACTTCTCTACCATGAAGGTGAGCTCGACAGCTATTGCAAGTCGTTGTGATGACATCTACGATTATCCGGATAACAGAAATTCACCACCATCAACTTTTTGTGAGTGTTTTTTTTTTTTTAAATCACAATTCTTTTCCTTTCATTTCTGTTGATGGTTGCAGCAAATGCTTGGTAAGAAAATCTGTTTTTGCTTCTCTCCATTTGTTATGAATGCAGTGTTACAAACAAGAGAATCAATATGAGTTATTTACTTTGTGCTCGTGACAACAATTGCTGGTAATGAAGAGGCTCTGGTACAGGCAGGCACTCTGAGGAAAACACACAGTGCCTCTTGTCTCATCCTCCGTCCTCCCTCTGCTCTCTTTCCACATACTCAGGATTTAATACCAAAGGCTGAGCAGGACATTTGAAACTAGTAACTAGTCTCCCTCCTCCACAGT
>CM056831.1:3807355-4012355 GCA_029853015.1 Chelidonichthys spinosus
TGCGCTACCTTGGTGCCACTACTATCGGATACAGTAAGGTCGCTGCTTGGGGTGCAGCTCTGCTGCTTGGGTTCATCAGATTCACCAGTCGCTTCTCCACAGTCCAAATATGGTCACTTCCATGCAGTGGTTGCAAAAAATCCAAGATGGTGACGACCAAAATGCCGAACTGAAGGCAACATAACATAACAATGGCTCCATCCACTTGTTTTCTAGTCTATGGTATTCAGCTGAAGAACAAGCTGGTATATGAATAATATTTTGAGCCACTTGTTTCTCACAAAGTTAAACAGGAGGCTCTTGTTTGTGCTGTAGTCCCCCACTCCCTCACACCCAGGCACACCAGTTTGACCTGAGCATCGACCAGCAGCTCAACCTTGCCTATGTGGGCTCAGTACCCCATGGAGGGATCCAGCAGGTCAGGATACACTGGATGATGGAGCTGGTCTCTGCACAGTAAGTGAACTAGCAAGTGAAGACCTCTCCAGCCATATTTTCATGTGAATGAAGATGACATGCCTTCTGATGATCAAGATAAATTACTGCTGTCTGATGTTGTTGCAGAGACATTGAAGGCCAACCCCAGTACAACTTCACTAAACTAGACCAGCTGATAGAACTCTTGTGGATTAATGGACTCCAACCAGGTATTGGAACATATTTAAAGTAATCTTCTTCCCAAAAAAATCTCACTAGACTTCATGTTTTCATCTGATTTCCAGATTTAGGGTTTCTGAATGAAATGTTAATTTTCAGTGGCTCTTTGTTGGTTGTAATATTGTTAAGTGAATATTATTGTGGCACTGATGATCCAAATGGGTTTATTAAGAATCCAAAGCAGAGTTCTTTCAGTTGCCTTTTTCCAACTACATTAAACCATACTTGTATAAGAATCATGACAAAGTAAATGTAATATGCTGGTGGCTGTAAATATCTCATGTGTAATTAGTTCCTGCACATCTGGTTGTCAGGTTTTGAACTGATGGGCAGTGTCTCGAACCATTTCACTGACTTTGAGGACAAATCACAACTGGTCGAGTGGAGAAATCTGGTTTATCTCATAGCCAAGCGGTACATCGGTGAGTGCCATTGTTTTGTATGTCAAAATGACACCGTAGTAAAAAAAAAACTGAATCTGAGAAAATACATTCATTGTAATTGAGAAACAGTGTTTAAAGTGTTTCTCACTTTAAACCAAAATCTTTTTTAAAGAAAAAAGATTTTGGTGACCCACCTCTCACCCAAAAAGTAAGGAATGTTGATTCTGCCAATTTTCAGCCTTCTATCACTATTAGAAGAGAAGTTAATGGCCTCCAAAAATGGCAACAAATGAAATGCGAAATTCCAATGTGTAAAACCTGAAACTTCAGATTCCCTTGTTTGGTAACATAAGGCATATTTTCACCGCTTTTCAGCAAAATCTGAGAGGTACCATGTATGGCACCCCGATATTGGCTGTTTTGACATGGAATGACCCAAATGATAATTTCCTTATTTGGGAAGGGATTGCTATGAAAAATGAAGGCAAGCATTAGATTTTTTGTTTTACAAATAAACAATAGTCATGTAGTGGGATATTAATGAAATGTTTATTGTCTAACAACTACTGTACATAACCTACAACAATAATTGACTACAAGAAACTGAATCTGCTCTGTATGATGCTGTTCCTACATAATGTGATTGATGTTGTTTTGTTTGATTCCAGATCAGTATGGACTGGCACGTGTATCTCAGTGGAACTTTGAAACATGGAATGAGCCCAACAACCATGACTTTGATAATGTCACAGTGTCAATTCAAGGTAAACCCATAATGCATCCTACGTGACAATTTGATGTCAGTACAAGGAAATTCAAATATGTTCCCATCAATTTGGTTCTCACATTCTCTCATAGATATATATGTAACTTATATATGCTAACTAACTATACAAAAAATGTATCATTTGATAAATGCTTACTTGAAACGCCGTTACTTTGATTAACTGTATGTAAGAAGTGGGTGTACTCATCATGACATCACACATTGGTTTTTGGACTACAATTATGAAACCTCTAGTTTGGCATTTTAGCCATTGCCATCTTGGAAGTCTTGCAACCAGTGAAGGAAGTGACCATATTTGGACTGTGGAGGAGTGATGGGTGGATCTGATGAACACAAGCGGCGGAGCAGCACCCTTACTGGATCTGGATCCATCTGGAGACTGGTGTGAAGCCGTTAACAAAGTTAGCTTCATAGTTAAAGGTCAATTTTACAGCTAAGTGTAAGTCATAGTAGCTAACTGCATTGGTAGCATGGTAGCAAGTTTGGAGTAGCGACCTGTTGATCACAAGGTAGCCCCGCCCCAAAAGCATCTTCACATCATGCTGTATTGAAGAAGACATGAAAACAGGCAGCAACCTCCATTCCTGAAAAGTGAAGCCTCGCTGAAGTGTCTTAAACTTGCATTCTCTCTACTGACCATCAGGGGGCGGCGACTCTGATTGCAAAAAGAAAATCTGCTTGCATGGAAGTCTTTGAGAAAATGGTCCTACTTCTCTCTTGATGTATTATCTCAGTAAACATTGTAAACATGAGTTTATGGTCTCAATCTCTAGTTTCAAGTCTTCTTCAGTCTAGCATGATGTTCATTTAGTACCTTATGGTCTATTTAGAGTCCACCAGACCAGAAAGCAGGAAATGCTTTAGGGGGCGGGGCTACCTGCTGATTGACAGGTCGCTTCCAAGCTTACAATGCATTTAGCTACTAAGATGACTTAAACACTTAGCTGTAAAGTTGACCTTAAATTATTAACCTAACTTTGCTAGCAGCTTCTCACCAGACTCCAGATGCAGTGAGTTGCCTCCTGGGTTAGTGCTCTGCCACCTGACGCTCCTCCACAGTTCAAATATGATCACTTCTATTAGCTGGCTGGATAAAAAATCCAAGATGTCACTTGTCAAAATGCTGAACTCAAAGCTTCAGACCCGTAGTCCGCAAACCAATGGATAATGTCTCAATGACTATGTGCACTTCTTATATACAGTGTATGCTTGAAACTAGCAATGAAAACTCATGTTTACAATGTAATACATCAAGTGAGAAGTTGAGGCGTTTTCTCCTTCATTCCATGCGTCCGACTTATCTTTACTTATCTTTAGGGTTTCTAAACTACTATGATGCGTGTTCGGAGGGTCTGCGTGCTGCCAGCGGTCTCCTGAAGTTTGGGGGTCCAGGAGACTCCTGCCATTCTCCCCCTCACTCACCATACTGCTGGGCCATGCTGCAGCACTGCTACAATGGCACCAACTACTTCACTGGAGAGACGGGGGTCAGGATCGACTACATCGCCCTCCACAAGAAGGTGGGCTTTTCTGGGCTCAAAGTAGAACACATATTAAATATTTAATAAATAATAATATATATAAGATGTATTAAGGCCTTCATTGTAAAACAGATGCAATCAGAATCATTTTTGTGGAAGCTGATGTTCGGTTTCTGTCCTCTAGGGAGGAGGCTATTCATTGCCCATCCTCCAGCAGGAGATCCAAACAGTGGGGGAGATTCAAAAGCGTTTCCCCAAATTCAACAGCCTCCCCATTTACAACGATGAGGCTGATCCGCTGGTGGGCTGGTCCAGGCCTCAGGAGTGGAGGGCTGATGTGACTTATGCTGCCATGGTGGTGAAGGTGAGGTGGAGGACATGGTAGTAGAACTTCACCATCACATGATTTTCCAATTATAGAGTCAAATAGACAATAACACAGGGTATGCTTTAGGGCGTATCTACCTTATGACATCGCTACCAATGCAATAAGTTATTAAGATCACTTTAACAGTCAGGTCCACCTGTCGCACCGCCGCAGTCCAAATATGATCACTTCCTTCACTGTTTGCAAAAAATCCAAGATGGCGACGGCCAAAATGCAACTGTTTACTATCTACAAAGAAGTAGGTGTCGCAATGACTACGTCCACTTTAATTAATCGGGCCGATTTATGGCATTTTGAGATGATGGGCATCGGCCAATGCCTGCGCTCACAAGGCCGATAAACAAAAAAACGTCTGCAGACACATCTGTAGGCAGGCTTGCGGAGCAAGTTGCCGGCACTGTTCCGCTTACACCTCAAGTCTGAAGTGAGGTCCCACCACTGATCTGTAATCGGTCTGTAGCATCACTTGGTCCCACCCCCTATAGCAATGTTGTGTCTCATTTGTTGTTATTAATTACATTGTTGTATTTTATCAGATGCAAAAGGTTCAAGGTTCTTTATTTATCACATGCACAGAGATGCAATGTAAAACATAACATCGGCATCATAGATCGGCCATCGGCCGCCCTGCTCTTTAAATATCGGCATCAACTATTGAAAAACTGATCGACCACTACTCCTTATGGTCAACAGTTAAAATGCAAGTATTACAAAATACTGGTAGTGACAAAATTGTACACTTGTTAGTTAACACAGTTAATTCTTACATGGAACATTGTATACATAAAAAAAAAAAGCTTGGTGCGCGGATCGTTCATAGGAGTGCTAGTGTTCAGAGAGCGATGTTTTATATGAGAGATACAGATTCTCATCAGAGGGAATGACTTTGTTTGTTTTATATTTATTTTATTTGCTCCCAAGTCCGTTTTACACCGCCGGGATTGCAGCTGAAAGAATGAGGCTGATATTGTCATACACCACATTATAAGAATACATCTAAGCAACACATTCATTATTTTAAAGTTATATTTTTGGCTTTTTATTGCGGGAGGACAGCATGAGAGTTAAAGGGGCAAGAGAGAGGGACGACATGATTTAAAAGACGGCCACAGGGCGGATTCAAACCCGGGACTGCTGCAGGGATCCTCGGTACATGGGGCGGTAATTCTGCCACTGAGCTGTCAGAGCACTTAACACATTCATGTAATCAGTCAGATCTAGTAGTGGTCTTATGATGGGGCAGTCAGATTATACAACTATTAACTTACGCATTCAAACAGTCGGTGAGTTTTTGTGACTGGAGCAGATGTTCGTTATTGTTAGTGATGTGAAATATTAATAACTGATCATTCATCACTCAATATTTGTGGTGTGACATATTGAGTTGATAAATTGTCCGGGGGGGGGGGGGGGTCATATTAATTCTCCCATGTCGATTGCAGAGTCATGTAAAAATAAATGATATCGCTGGGGGTTGATCAGGGGTCTGAAAATCCCTCTGGTGGGTCTTAAAATAAATAAGGAACAGTCCCTAAGTGAGTTTGTGCTTCATGTTGGGTTCACTCTGAGCGACACAACAACAGTCCACTAGTGATTAGCAAGTAAGAAGCAACAAACGATGCCCGACGCTGCAAGGCGTGCAACAAATCAGTGTCAACCCTTCAGTTCTCCAATGATGTCATGAAGCATCAACCACTCATGTGTGTGCTGTTAACCATCTCCCAGTGGTGAACGCTCCAGCAACACTTCAATGGCATGAGGCTGCCATGCTCGGCCATTTACTTTCTTTTTTGTTGCTTGTACTGTGAACACAGCATCCAAGTGTTGCCAGTGAGTAGCTCAGCATTGCACCACTGCACATTTTTACATTGCAGATTGTTAGATCATTTAAGTGTGTTTTCAAGCAGAAATAGAAATGAAGTACATACAGTTGGTCTTCATAGTATTGAGTACCAATATGAGTACTTAATACTACCATTAAAGTTCTAACAATAACTTCAAAAAAACATGTTCATGTGAATCAGATAATCCTCACTTTCTGACTGTAACAAATACAAAATACAACATTAACCTTTAATATTTGAAATAGACTCCACCTTCTGTTTGTCCTGCTCCCTACAACAGGTCATACACCAGCACCAGGATCTGCTGCTGGCCGATCCTAACAGCACCATCAACTACACCCTGCTCAGCAATGACAATGCCTTCCTCAGCTACCACCCCCACCCCTTTACCCAGCGTACACTGACCGCTCGCTTCCAGGTCAACAACACCAAGCAGCCTCACGTCCAGCTGCTCAGGAAGCCTGTCCTCACCGTCATGGGCCTGCTGGCTTTGCTAGGTAATAGACAGCTACCCTACAGGGTTTATATGTGGCTGAGTGGAAATGTATGCCCGAGCCATTATGATGATTCATATGTGTGCATTTTGTAAAGGGCAAGGGTTCCCATGATGCTGCTGTCCCAGTCTTATGTGAATGGCCCTGTTGCACCTCCTGTATGTGGTTCCACTCTCAGGAGAGACCCAGGTCCTGGCTGAGGTCCTGAGCTCAGCAGGAAGCAACAACAGCATGGTGGGAGTTCTTGCCAGCAGCCACAAGCCCATAACACCTGATGGCTCAGACAGCTGGCAGGCAGCAGTGATGATCTACAACAGTGATGACAACAGCACCTCCACTACCACTGATGATGTCACCCTTTACCTGAAGGGACTGGCTGCACAAAAGGGTATACATGCTGTTAACATCTTATTTTATTTTAGATGAACGGGTGATTAGGAACAATAAGACCAGGCCCAACAGGTCTTTTTGTCAGTGTTTAATGTCTGTGCTTGCTATCCAGGTCTCGTGTATGTCACTTATTACATTGACAACAATGTAAGCAACCCATACCAGCTGTGGCAGAGCATGGGCAGCCCAGACTACCCCACAGCAGAGCAGTTCAGACTCCTCAGGACTCTGCAGGTATACAGGAGCAGGTCATACACATGTTCATTTCCACAGGTGGTGTACAGACATTTTTGCAATACTGTATGCAAAGCTTTTTCCTTCTGTAATTGCATTTGGAAAGAAGCACATAATATACTATATTACTTCTATGTAATATTTTGAAATAGCAATTATTTTACTATTTAAAATCTTGTTTGGTGCAGCTTTAATTCATATGCTGTTTTCCTTTGCTGCCACCAGCTCTATCAACAGTAAGGCTGATTCCTAACTTTATTTGGATTGTCACACATCAGCTGTATCCGAAATCCCTCACTCAGTCACTACTCACTACTCCCGGTCTAGGAGGTTCTATATAGAGGACCATGTAGAGGACTATATAGGGGACTATATATTCCTCTGTGTAGAGGACTGTGTAGCGGAATATGTAGAGGACCATGTAGAGGACTATGTAGAAGACTATGTAGAGGACTATATAGAGGACCATGTAGAGGACTTTATAGAGGACCTTGTAGAGGACCGTGTAAAGGACTATATAGAGGATGATGTAGAGGACCATATAGAGGACGATGTAGAGGACCTTGTAGAGGACTAGGTAGAGAACCATGTAGAGGACCGTGTAAAGGACTATATAGAGGACGATGTAGAGGACGATGTAGAGGACGATGTAGAGGACCATATAGAGGACGATGTAGAGGACCATATAGAGGACGATGTAGAGGACCTTGTAGAGGACTAGGTAGAGAACCATGTAGAGGACCGTGTAAAGGACTATATAGAGGACGATGTAGAGGACGATGTAGAGGACTATATAGAGGACGATGTAGAGGACCATATAGAGGACGATGTAGAGGACCATATAGAGGACGATGTAGAGGACTATATAGAGGACGATGTAGAGGACCATATAGAGGACGATGTAGAGGACTATATAGAGGACGATGTAGAGGACCATATAGAGGACGATGTAGAGGACGATGTAGAGGACTATATAGAGGACGATGTAGAGGACTATATAGAGGACGATGTAGAGAACCATATAGAGGACGATGTAGAGGACCTTGTAGAGGACTAGGTAGAGAACCATGTAGAGGACCGTGTAAAGGACTATATAGAGGACGATGTAGAGAAACATATAGAGGACGATGTAGATGACTATATAGAGGACGATGTAGAGGACCATATAGAGGACGATGTAGAGGACCATATAGAGGACCATGTAGAGGACTATATAGAGGACGATGTAGAGGACCATATAGAGGACGATGTAGAGGACTATATAGAGGACCATATAGAGGACTATATAGAGGACGATGTAGAGGACCATATAGAGGACGATGTAGAGGACCATATAGAGGACGATGTAGAGGACTATATAGAGGACCATATAGAGGACGATGTAGAGGACTATATAGAGGACGATGTAGAGGACCATATAGAGGACGATGTATAGGACCATATAGAGGACGATGTAGAGGACCATATAGAGGACGATGTAGAGGACCATATAGAGGACGATGTAGAGGACCATATAGAAGACGATGTAGATGACCATATAGAGGACTATATAGAGGACGATGTAGAGGACTATATAGAGGACGATGTAGAGGACTATATAATCCCATCTGTAAATTGAAAAAACAATTTTCACAGCTTGGGACACAGCCATGCTTTGAGCCACTGATGATGTCATTGTGTCAGGACCCCCATGTTGGAGGACCCTGGACACTTCCTGCAGCAGACACTCTGACTCTGAAAGCCAAGCTGGCCGTGCCTTCTGTCCTCCTCGTCCATGTTTGTGCCCAGCCCGAAGCAGTGCCCGACCAGGTCAGAACCAACACACAACAATTAGGCAAACATGTAATTGTGCTCCACGTACATACATCTGTAGCTGTCTTGTGCTTTCTGTGTCAGCACTGTCAGTCAGACAGTTTATGTACGGATGCTAGTAAGACAAGTATGATGTTCGTATGAAAACACTTACTCAAAGCTTGTGTTATGATGGAAGCTTGTTGGATGCAAGTGGTAGACAGCCAACAGAAAAGACCTGAGTGGGACTGAGAAGCATATTTCAAAGAGATCAACTCTCCAGTGCATTTGACTTTGAATCAGGTCAAGGGATTACACTTCATCAGGATCACGAATGGCCAGGTCCTGGTGGTCTGGTCAGACCACTGCCTTGATTCCAAGTATGTGCATCAAGTTACTTCTTTATAATAGCAAAACAATGGTGATACAGTGGATATGTATTATAATTATAATATGTATTGTGCATAACCAAGACAGCTGTCATTCATGCATTTCTAACCTATTTGTATCTGCAGATGCATAAAGACCTTTGAGGTGGAATTCTCCACAGACCTCAAGGAATTCAGCAGAATTAATACTCAAGGCACCATTTTTACTTCTTATGTGTATTCTCCTGGTAAGTATTCACAGTGAAACGTGGTAACATCTCCAACTACACTGCTCAAAACATTGAAGGGAACACTTCAATCACAGATCTGGATCTGGATGAACAAATTTGAAAATCTTCATTGATGTACATTGTAAAATTTGTTGAGACCAAAATGACATAACAATCTTCATCAATGGAAACCCAAATCATCAACCCATTGAGGACTGGATTCAAAATCACACCGGAAATCAAAGTAAAAAAGTAAAAAAAATGAAATCACAGCCTGATCCAACTTCCTTCCAGCATCTGGGTCGCTCCTGATGAGTCGGGGGATGGTGTCCTGGGGGTCTCCTCCCAGACCTAGATCAGGGCATCAGTGACCTGGTGTGCCATGGGAGACACAGCAAACCTGATTGGTCTGCAGGCACCGCCTCATGCTACAAGTAGTGACTAGGACACGAGCAGAACCAGAACTTGAGAAGAAGCTGTCAGTCCATCTGTTTCATCTGCAATAAAGCAGGGACTGATTCCATCATGCTTCCTACATGACAGATACATGTCCCTGAACTTGACTTGGTGTTAAAATGATGATTATGTCTTCCCTTCATTATTTTGGGCAGTGTATGTTTTGGCCTGGACATAGAAAGAATAACAGCACATACTACGTTGTGTTGTGCAGTGGACCAGGAGGTGGGCGGTCTCTACAGAGTCCGAGCGGTGGACTACTGGGGGAGGCCCGGCCCGTACTCGCTGTCAGAAAGCTACTCAGAGGAGCACTAGACCACATCACGTCGGGCAGCATTCAGAGTCTGTTTCTAAAGGTTCCTTTTTTATTGTAATCAATGTGTTTGATACCATATATAGTATGATATACAGCAGTGCAACCCAATTCACATATATATAATTAGGATGTGTGCGTAAATGAGAGTTCCTGACAATTTTACCACCTTATGTTATCTTGAATAGATAAACCAGCCATTTCTAAAATATATATTTTGATAAATCACAACTTTGTTTGATGCAAGTTGAAAAGGTCTGAACACATCGGGCCTCATTTATCAAACGAACGTACGACCGAAAACCGTGCGTACGACCATTTCCACGCAAACTTCGGCATTTATCAATTTGGACGTAAGCGGAAGCTGCGATCAGATCTCACGTCAGGTCTGAGCTCGTGTACGCAAATTCGAGTCTGTGGATTTGCGGTGCAGCACAGCAAAATCTGGCGTAAAATAATGAACAAACCTCAGCTGTCATTAAGCATAAGCAGTCACATATTTAGAACAGATCAAAACGGATTATTAAAACGAAAACATTTCTTTTAAAGCCCATGTTTTTACTGATACCACTTTCAAAAAATTAAACAATGGGATAAATAGCCTAAGATGACAACTAATTATTACACATTAAAATGTGAAAGAATCATAATACAAGCAGAAATGTGTGTTTGCAAATTAACTAAAGGCAAAAATGTGTAATTGTTTTTGTTTTTGTCCGATGGGTGTGACAGAACTGGAACAAAAATGAAAGCACCTGTTGAGATAATCATCGTTCCACTGTGGTTGGTCAGATGTTTATTCATTCCCCTATTTAAACAGATGCTTTGACAGTTATCAAGTCTTGATGATGGCAGACTTGCTTATTTTGGAGGAACAATACGCGCGTGTCAGACGTGAGCGCGTTTTCAGGGACCGCAGGGATCTCTGTGTCACCTCCACCACTTATGCCACAGATCGACTCCGACCCAATTAAGGAGGCAATTTTTTCCTCCGTCCCCGTCAAGATCAGGCTGGAGTCTGTTTGGCCTCCTCCAGTCTGCCTGATGCTGCGTTTAAACGCAGCAACGCGTTTCTTGGTGGCCAGCTTCATATCCGACCATTTTTTCTTGACCTAAATGTAAAGAATTGTTTTGATCAGTTAGCAGACATAAGCTTTTAGGCTGCGGATGAAAAGATTCATTTAAGTCGTTAGGCATGGGTTAAGTTATTGAGAATGATATTCAAACCTCAGCTGGAGTCCGTTCCTCTGCGGCAACGCTGTTGACTGCCTCCGTTATCTTTTTCCAGACAGCGTTTTTGTGAGCCCCTTTTATGCCACCCTTCAGGCTGCCAAAAAGCACTGTCTTGTTGTGTTCCACCTCCGATGTCAGGATGCCGATCTCCGTGTCAGAAAAGTTTCTTTTCTTACCCATGTTTCGTCTCTCCATGTTTGACCTCAGTGGGCGAGGCCTCCGAAACAGGAATATTTATGGGCGTAACATGTTAATGACGATCGAATTCAGCCGCCGCATTTATCAAGGCCCGCTCATTCGTACGCTGAGATTGGTCAGATACGAACGTTTCATAAATCGCACGTGTGTCCTGTCGTAAGACCAAATCTGCGCTCAGATCTGCGCCCGTTTTCACGCAAGATTGATAAATGAGGCCCATTCTGTCTTGGCGGAATTATAATCTTTGGATAAAAATGTCTCTCTACAGTCTGTGGCTTTTAGCCAGAAGCCCATTGGTTTCTGCCAATGACTCTCAAATATGTAGTTATATATTTTTTTAAAGGATTTAATCATTTTGTGACATGTTGTTTTCAATAAACATTACTCCCAAAAAAATGAATGGCTCATTTCATCATTTTGGGCAACAAAAGAACATCAGGTTTTGGGATACACAGGCAGTACTTGTTATTGAAGTATTGTATAGTGTATAGATAGATAGATAGTTGACTGAGAAAATTCAGAATATCACCAGATGAATCCTTTAATATACACTCAACAAAAATATAAACGCACGAAGAAAAACTTGTACTTATTGTTTTGTGACAAAACAGAGTAACTATCCAAAAATAACAGTACAACTTTATCAATAAAGTGGCTTTAATTTGCGAGCATTAGGATCAATTTCAAAACAAAAGTCCTGGAGTAATGGCAGGAAGAACACAATGGGGGTCGATGATCCAAGTTCACAAACTTCAACAACGTGGGTTCCTGGCTGTCTGCGCTGAAATCCGCCTGTTCTGCAGACCAACAGTCTCAGAACAGTTCTGGTCGCTGGGCGGAACCCATCATGGAGGTGCTGGAGCCGCATAAACCAGTCCTGAGCGGGCGCGGTAACACGTGGCCGGCGTGCATGTGCACGGTTCGCTGTCGTTCCAGTCTCTCTGAAACGAGTCCACAGGCGGCTGACAGTGGAATGATGCACATTCAGTTGTGTTGCCACAGCTGTAACGCTCAACCCAGCACTCAGCATGCCAATGGCACGCTCCCTCATGATTTGTGACATCTGTGGCATATTGACAAGTGACAAAAGTCCACATTTTGGTGTGCCCTTTTATTGACCAGACCATAAGGAGTGTCTATGTACTGGTCACGCATATTGACCACCACTCTGCCATGCTCCATGACTCTCGTGAGTTGAAATACTCAATCTGAGATTGTAGTCGATAGGAGTGGCCAAGTGACACTGGACTACTGGGTTTGAGCAAAACAAATCATTCCATAAACAAATGCATCAAGAATCTGAGCAAATGTCATGACATTCTATTTTTGTTAACAATTTCAAGTTCGTGCGTTTATATTTTTGTTGAGTATATTTACACATGAATGGGATAGATGAGTGATGAATTCAACATGACAACTTGTTAAACCTAGTGTTTTTAAAGGATTTTCTTCCTCAAAGTTGTTGTGCAGTTGTACATAGTGTGTGGTTATTGGTAGGAACGTGGAATTCATAATGTCACGTAGAAATACAGTTAGTGATGTACTGAAAACTCTCACAATCAGACAAAACCTGAATGGATACATTCATCATGGTTTCTTATCCGTCAGCTGGAAAATGTTTCTACTTTCTTTTTTATACTTGAAATGTCAGATTTTGTCTATGGCTGTGTTTTTTATGTTGCACAGAGTAGGATCACCAAGTTTAGTTGCTAGTAGTTTGTACTGCAGTACTTTCTTCTTCTTCTGTTAAAACAAGGACAACAGCAAGTTTCATTCCAAACTTTATTGTCACCAATACAGAATGATTACACAGTGATGCAACAGCATGCGGTTGGTTATTTCATTACATTCACAGGTAGACTGTATAATATAATAATTCATGGGATTTGGCCTCCAAATCTATTTCTGTCTGTCTGATCATTCGCTCCTGCTTCTCTCCATGTTGGCAAATCATAAGCACAGCGTGATTATTCTCCTGTTTGCATCTTTGCATCAGATCCCTGTCTTGATTTTGGGCAACGGACGGCGTTTAGCAGGCTCCTGTTAACAAGGAGGAACACGTGTTAGAACATTTACTATCGATATAAATCAGATTTATCATTTGTGATTTGAGGCTAAATAAATAAAATCCAATTGAATTGAGTTAACTAGTTTCTAGATTTAAAGCTGCTATTGACAACATTGATAACATCCAGCCACTAGATGTCGCACTCCCCCTTCTTTTGCATTCACGTGACAACACAGATGTTGCTCGAAGCGAATGCGCCCTCAATGGGTTGCCAGTTCTTTACACAACCACCAATGCAGCCCGCTTACCGTCAAACTCAGCCATTTTTCTGTTTTCCACACTAACTGGCAACCCCAAAGACTCTTGACCCCTGACCCGTAGAGATACCACGTGAAGCCAACGCCCTTATTCTATTGGCTCACAAAGCCTTGCTAGAAGCAGCAGCCACACGTCACACATCGACACAGAGGTTAACAAAACATTCATTACAGATGACAACATTTTCTAAAATGATTAATTCACAGTCAAAAATGTTTTTTCACAAGAGATTATACTTTGATTCTGCACCTTTCTAAAAACTCTGTGGATGTATTTTTTTTTTAAATGATTCGTTTCATAAATGAATAAGTTAAATATACATGTATGTATATACATACATATACATAGATGCATCGTGTGAACTCTGCTTGAATTGGACGGATGTTGATTTCCATATAAATCCTGAGTACCTACCAGACTGCAGCACAGGCTGGAACTCTCCGGCCATGCAGATCTCGTCCTGCTTCTGGCGGACCACCCTCTGGATGGGAGGGGGGAGGCCGCGGGGGTTACGGGAGAAGACCAGAGAGTAGCCGTCCTCGCAGCTTCCATCCTCTTTCACGGTGCGGCAGGTATACGTGATTGCATAGTTGTCATAGTCTGTGTCAATGACCCAATAGTTGTCACCTGCAGGAGACAGCAAGACGTCAGTCCCGATGGTCTGAGAGACATGGAGGCGACGTGTGCACAGTAAAGAGGAGGCTGACCGCCGCTGGACAGGTAGCTGGCCAGGCCCTGGTAGTTCATGAACATCTTGCCAGGGGTGCCGGGGTCGGGCACGGAGTACTGAGCTGCCATGTCGGCACACACCACCCAGAACCTGGACATCAAGGAGAGACAGAAATGTACAGGGACGGATTCAACGGAGCTCAAAGTGCTTTCATTCTGACTTTTCTCTCAGAACACTTTCATCTTAGAAAGAGATAATCCTCTTTCATAGAAATATCACCTTTATTTAAACATCACAACTCGACTGCTGCTAAATACAACATTTAAAAAAGAAATACCTTTATTGCTATATTCGGGATCTCACTTGTACGATTCCCCATTAACTCTCTACAATCAGTTAGCCTTTACTGTTTTCCCCCTCTGGAGGTCTCCGAACCCCATCAGCTCTCTGGTTTAAGGATCTTATGTCCTTAAATTGGAGAAGATACATTCGGCAGTGAAAGGCTGCTCCAATAGATTCTCTCGGAAATGTAATTCTTTCATAAACTATTTCAATTCCTTACCGACCTTGCCCCCGGACTAACCCCCCCACCTCTTTTTATTAACTTATTATTTACTCATCCTTACTTTATTCTGCCACCAATTCATGGATCTGCCTTGATTAGACTTGTATTTATTTGTGTTCCTTATGTATTGTATTAATCTTTTCTTTTTCTTGAGCAGAGTGTATTTTATTTTAGTGTCCGGTGACATTTCACTGTGAACATTTAACATGTTTTATGTAATTAGCTTCCATTTCCCTTTAATGCGGAGACAATGTTCACTGTTCCCGATACCTTTAAAAACAAAAGGGTAACACTTGTAATTCTGTACTGTGAGTTGCACTTTGGTTGCCTAATAAAAAACAATGTGAACATAAAAGAAGAACCACGCACCCAAACAGAGTGACTCTGCCCCTGGAGGAAGCCACCATGGAGCCGTCGTCTCCCACCATGTACTCAGCAGAGATGTTGTCCTGCAGGAACAAACCCTCGGGGTCCTTCTTCTGCAGAGCGTACCACTTCCCTGCATACTGACGCACACAAAGCAGCACAACAGGCTTTATATGTATTTTACAATCAAGGAGGTTGTTGACAATTTGCTCAATTTCTCATACCCTATATCATTGTAAACAACAACACTATATTCCATGGTGTATTTGGAGGATGTCAATCATTCTCTTCCTGTTCCATGTGTTTTCCTACTTGTTCATCAGTGAGAGCTTGTGATCTGTCCTGAACCTACACAGTAGTATTACTCTAATAGCGTAGTATTACATCAACAGGATCATTCAGCTAGTGTCATTTGCACTGGAACTGAGTTGAAGACATATTTCTCTACTCACTCTTTTTGGATCGAAGTCGTCTTTGACGGTGAAGCTGTCCACCACGCAGGAAGCCAGGCTCTGCTCCACACCGGCCAGCAACACCATCACCAGGGCAAACACATGGAGGTCCATCCTGAGCAGAAACCCAAGATGCCTCTTTGTTACAGTAGAGCAGAAGGATGTGGCTGAAGGGAGGATGGCTTTCACAACTCCATACTGAGTTGATACAAAGATCTTCTTACCTTAACTGTAGAATGAACTAGCAGCAGGTTTTCAGTGCAGGACTGTTGTAGTGAGAAGACACAGTGTCAGCCTTTTTATACCAGACACGCAGACAGGCTCACTGATTATTTTACCTTCTTGAACCTAAATGCAGAGTTTAAATCTACTGCTAATCCAGTTAACTAAATCCCCGCTGTAAGCTGATGAACCCTCACATTCAGCACGGTGCTCCTTTATGTAATTGTTTGCAGAGTTCCATAACTGATACATAACGGCCTGAGCCTCGAGTCACACGTCCTCCAATGGAACCACAGATAAAGATTCATGGAGAAAGCACTGAGAAAGGATGCCATAAGTCAATTTGATTCTGATTTTGGAGTTTGTTAGTATAAGTTATCCTGACCTTGATAAAAGGGACTAAATAAACGATCACTCGTTACTTTTGGGTTGAGCAACAATGTTTGGGTTTTCTTCCGCATTGCTGGAGATGAGACTGTACGTGGAAGTAAAGCATCCACAAAGGATACATGGGATTGATGTGAGAAGGAAGAACAGGGGCATATTCACATTCCTGAGTAGATGAAGAACATTATAAACTTGTCCTGGAGAATATCCTTCTTGCATTTTTTATTATTCATTTTTATATTATTTATTTCAGCTTATCCTGTCTTGTTTTATTTTTTAATTTTTATTTCTTCTATTTGTTTTATTTATTGGGTCTATTTTACTAATTTTATACATATTACTGTTTTTTATTCCCTCAGTTTGTAGCTTCTACCTTTTATCTTATTTTACCGTTCAAGCCCCTCGGTTTTCCAGTGTTTTCCTCCTGGGGGCCGACCGCTAGGGGAGCTCTACACCGTGGTGTGGAGCCTCCTGTCTGCCTGGGCTGGGGTGGTCCCTGTGGCGGCGCCCCCTGCAGTCATGGACCATGTCTCCTCTCGGTGTGCGCGGCCCCCCCAAAGGTAGCTCCTTCCTCACCTCAGGTCTCGGTGCCCAGCCATGTCTCCTCAGCAACAGCTAGTGTATGTGTGTGGTTGTGTGGGTGTGAATGTCTGCGTGTATGACTACGTATGTGTGTGAGTGTGTATGTCTTGGTATATCTCTGTGTATATTTGTGGGGGTGGGACGTCTGGGTTTTTATGGTGTTTCCTTGTTCCTCATTTTTGTTTTTCTTTTATTTTCTGTAAGGCACTTTGTGCTACTTTAAGTATGAAAAGTGCCATACAAATAAAGTTGAATTGAATTGAATCTTCAGGAGCAGGTTTTGAAATTGTTTTGTGGTGTACTTTAAAAATGAAAAATATCCCAGTACTGCCACCTATTACATACACTGCTCAAAAAAATAAAGGGAACACTAAAACAACATAATGTAACTGCAAGTCAATCATATTTCTGAGACATCAGCCTGTCCAATTAGGAAGCAGCACTGATTGGGAATCAATTTCACCTGCTGTTGTGCAAATGGAACAGACCACAGGTGAAAACAAGTGGCAATTAGCAAGACATCCCTATCAAGGAATGGTTCTGCAGGTGGTGACCACAGACTATATCTGTTCTTTGCCTTTCTGGCAGATTTTTTTCTTTTTTGAATTTAGTCAGTGTTTGCACCACTAGAGGAAGCATGAGGCGGTTTCTCCAACCCACAGAAGTTGCCCAGTTAGTGCAACTCATCCAGGATGGCACATCAATGCGCATTGTGGCAAGGTTTGCTGTGTCCCCCAGCACAGTTTCAAGAGCATGGAGGAGATTCCAGGAGACAGGCCAGTACACCAGGAGATGTGGAGGGAGCTGAAATACAACAACCCAACAGCAGGACCGATATAAAGTGACCTCCAGCAGGCCACTGATGTTCAAGTTTCAACTCAAACAGTCCGAAATCGACTCCATGAGGGTGGTTTTAGGGCCCGACGTCCACAAATAGGGCCTGTGCTTACAACCCAACACCGTGCAATGCGAATGGCATTTGCTAGAGATCACAGAGATTGGCAGATTCCACATTGGCACCCTGTGCTCTTCACGGATGAGAGCAGGTTCACCCTGAGCACATGTGACTGACTTGACAGGGTCTGGTGACGCCGCGGAGAACATTCTGCTGCTGCAACCTCCTCCAGCATGACCGGTTTGGCGGTGGGTCAGTGATGGTCTGGGGACACATTTCTTTGGAAGGTCGCACAGACCTCCATGCTTGCCGGAGGTACCCTGACTTCCATTAGGTACCGGGATGAGATCTTCAGACCCATTGTGAGACCATATGCTGGTGCAGTGGGCCCTAGGTTCCTTGTAATGCATGACGATGCTAGGCCTCATGTGGCTGGAGTGTGTCAGCAGTTCCTGCATGATGAAGGCATTGATGTTATGGACTGGCCTGCCCGTTCCCCAGACCTGAATCCTATTGAGCACATCTGGGACATCATGTCTCGTTTCATCCACCAACGCCATGTCACACCACAGACTGTCCAGGAGTTAACTGCTGCTCTGGTCCAGGTCTGGGAGGAGATCCCACAGGAGACCATCCGTCGTCTCATCAGGAGCATGCCCAGGCGTTGTAGGGAGTGCGTACAGGCACGTGGAGGCCACACGCACTACTGAGGACCCTAGTGACATGTCTTGAAAAATCTCCACGAAAGTGGGATCAGCCTGCGACCTGATTTTCCAATTTGATTTTCGGTATGATTCTGAATCAAGACCTCCATAAGATGAGGATTTTGATTTCATTAATCATCCATATGTTGTTTTGTTGTCAATGCATCGCACTTTGTAATGAATAAAGATTTCCAACTGGAATATGTTAGTCATTGAGAACTAGCATGTGGTGTTTAGGTGTTCCCTTTATTTTTTTGAGCAGTGTATTTGTGTTCACTTCAGCAGGTGACAGCCAAGTAAAGACAGGAGCATGCCAGTGAGTCCAGCAGTATTTTTAGTCTGCCATTGTAGTCATTCTAATAACATGTCCTGGATCATGTCAGGCCTCTTTGCTTTCACATCCTCAGCTGTTCAACCATCCAAACCCCTAACTCCACATGTGATGTGTCAACAGTATTAACTCTGCATCTCTGATCCTAAAACAGCTAGATTTAAATGATCCTGGATCCTGTTGACCTGGAGATGAGCCGGGTTCAGCAGGTCTGGACTCGGGGTCAGGTCAGGTCAGGGACTGTTGGAGAGGTAAGCGGACACACGTCCCCATGGTTCCAGGTTCCAGTTTGTAGCAGTGTCCACTGTGAGCAACACGTGAGGTTTGATTTCACCATTATGAAATTATAATTCATGTGACTATGATTCTGTAGTCTGACGTTTAACATAAACTCCCACGTTGCTCGTCAGCATTTGAAATCATTCATTTTAACAAGTTTGGAATGTACTTGGGACTAAAATTGTGTTACAGACAAAACAGACTTATGGAAATTACAGTGACCAAGTACTTTATACAAGAAAATAAAAGGCAGATTATTTCCAAATATTGTTTTTGCACTCACACAGACGTTGTTGAAATTGAAAATTGAATTCCACAGTAAATGATACGTCTAAAACTAATGTACTAGCATCTCTTTTCCACAGGCTCACAAAGCGGCAGCAGGAAATCCATGAGAATTAAGTTAGACTTTACTTATCAGCTTCCTTCATCTTCTAATAAGATCAACGCAAAAAGCTCCACTATGTTTCTCATGATTAAAGGGACAAAATAATAAGTGACAAATGGGATCTAGTGTAAGCTAGTGTAAGAGGAAGCAACTCAACATGACCCAACACATTCAAAACATCTGCAGTTAATACGACTCAGTTAGTCATCAACTGTCATCATGCATGTAAAAAAGACAGACCGCAGGGATCATGTACTTCTGCATTTATGACATCACAAACATGACCTTTATAACTTAGGAGTGCTCAGTTCACGAGATGTATTCTACGTCATGTAAGCAAGTTAAATCCCAGAGAGGTAACAGTGACTACGTCTACAATGTGGGAGTGTTGGAAGATGGTCCTGATTTTGAAGAAAGGAAGAGGGCGAGATTGGACATCCTCCCACCGCACACCAGCTTTACTTCAGAATGGTATCTTCACTCGCTGGAAGGACAATGTCAAATACCTGGGATCAGTACATTTAGGATTTTAAATGGCAAATATGGTTTACAGTTATCAGCTGAATGGACTGTATTGTGAAATGCAACACCTACTGTTTTATATTCTACACTGGTGTTGCTATTACAGCATCCACTCCCTGTACACTGTGCATGTGCAAACTGAATGTGTGACAGGATTAGCGGATGAGGCTACCTTCTGCTAGCTGCTTGGCGATGCGCTCCTGCTCCTCGCGGACCTTTTTCTCCTCCTCCTCGATGCGACGCTCCTCTGCTGCAATAGGCTTCAGATTGTCTGGGACAAAGAAGGAGTTTCAGCACCCGATACTGACTGTAATAGAAAATTACCTTTTCTAGCAAATCTTGTTCAATTGCACCAAGCGGGAAGAAAAACCCAAAGTATCACATCCTTCTTAAATAAGGTGCTGCTGCAACTGAATGGAGATCTGTCTTGTTATTTTAACACAGATTTTACGACATTTAATCCATTAAATAGAGTTTATGATCTGATTTGTCAGATTAATGACGTGATGCTTTTTTGTAAGAGTATCAGGTTTTAGTCACTGGGCATCTCAAGTCTCTTCCCTCCCTCACGTCTTAGTCCCGCCCACCAGGGATGCATGGCGAGATGCAAGGAAACCATTTGAGGAGAGGAAACGAGGAAATATGTTTATAGAGAAATAAGACGTTTCCTTTGAAGCCTCACATGAAGCGACGTCCATTTCTGATGACAGCTGATCAGTGGTCAGTCTGACCTAACAGCTGGAGAGACTTTAGATGAAGTTTGTGTCTGAACACATGTTCACTGTACTAATATTAATAAAGATGTTATTTCACTGGCAGAGCAGCAGACTTCTCTGTCGGCTGTTACCTGTTTAACAAACATCTGCACATGAACAACACTGCATTCTGTATGGTTGTGGTAATTTTGTTGTTCAGAGGTACATTTAACACGGGTGTTTAACTCGACGCTGAATCAGAGAACAAAACGTGTAGTGGTTCCCTTTAGTTTCCTCTAGTATGAAACTCCTGATCAGCTGCAGCGTCCAATTACTAACTGATTTCCAAAAAGGGGGTGTGTCGGCCATTAAAAGACCTCAGTGAAGGCTGCTCTCCTGTATCCACATATCTCCTCAGAGAAGTCTCCTCACTCCTCGGAGCACAAAGAAGAGCTTTGGAACAGCCTTCAAGATGGAATCGCAGAATGACTTCTGGTTCAAGCGAGGATCACGGGAATATCAAATAAGAGACTTGAGATTATTAATGAGAATAACTCACCATATCTCCTTTTGCCATAGATGATGCCAGCAATCAAAGCTGAATACCTTGCCGTCTGTAAAAGGAGAATACCATGCAAATTAATGCCAGTGGTGCAGTCCCTTCAAAGTCCATGCAAATCATCTTGGATATCTGAGTACTACTGGAAGAGTTAAGGGAGAAGACGTGTTGCCATGTTGGCTCTACATCAGTGGACATGGCTTTGCTTAAGGTTCTCTCGACATCCTTACTTAGCATTCACTATGTCAGACCCACTGAACTCTTTACAGTCCTGCAACAATCTATTGGGTCATTCCGTGTCATTTCATCAAATTTCTGAAAATCTTCCCACCTGACCATCACAGAATTTCTTGAAAAAAATTCTAGTACAAAGACACACTTGTTATTAAGAAAAATCCAAAATTGATTGCTGTTTAAAAATGGCTTTTCAGAGTATGATGCTAAAAACCGTTTAAACTACCCTCCATTAAGTGATGTTTCATGAGAAAACTGTTGACAGTAGAGACCTAATATTTTGGATTTATCCTACTAACAAGTGTGTCTTTGTACTAGAATTTTTACAGGACATTTTGAGATGGTCAGGTGGGAAGCATTTGATGAAATGACACGGAATGACCCTATTGAGACCTTGGTCATGGTCACAAACTAACGTCACACATCTACATTAGTTCCATCAAGATGTAACGTATTTACAATCCGTCACCACCAAAAACGAACAACAGAGGGCGACAACGAGGAAAGCAAAAACAGCTGCAGTACTTTAGGAAAGGTAAACTTGTTGAGATATATTACTTATAAAATGATGTTCATTATATCCAAGGTTATTTATATATGTATATATATATAACAATGGTCGTTTCAATGGAAACACTAAGTGCTATTATCTTAGCTATTACAGTCAATGGACGTCGCACTACACAAACACAATTACACTATATAGACATACATGTACGTCGCAGTGCTGCGTTAAAACTGAGCTTTAATGAAGCATGAAAGCGAACTGTGAATAACTACAAGTTGTCGTAACGTTATAACTGACGTTAGTTGTATGCTAGCATGCTTCTTGGCTAGGAGTTAGCTGGCTCGCGTGCTCTGTGTAGCTAGCAACCGACAACACGGTAACACAGGTAATTTAGAGTAAAGCGCGAGCAACGGCCACGCGCACAAAATGTGCTGCAACACACACCTTGATTAAAGGCGACACCGCGACTGGAGGAGCCATCGTTTACAACAGGCTAGCAGCTAGCAGCAGAGGTCACTTCACCACCAGAGGACTGGGTTCTTCTTTCTTCTTCTTTGGCGTTTAATGGCAGTCGGCATCCTTAGTGTTGCATTTACCGCCATCTGCTGGACTTTACTTCTCCCGTTCCTTCTTCTTCTTCTTTTTGTTTATTGGCGGGTTGCAACCGTTTTCTTGGTACATACCGCCACCAACTGTATCGGAGTATGTAACATGACAGTATTCATGTCTTTCTATGGTCTTTTGAAAAGGAAAAATAAATAGATAAACAAATAAACAGATAAATATATGAGTGGATGACTAAAAGGGGGGGTTAAGCTATATAGATACTAAATTCTTTTAAATAATCCTGTCTTCTTTAAATATTCAATCACTGCCTTTTGTGTGAGAGGTACCCCCTCTCCTGCGGTTCCTAGTATGCCACCCAGACTCCACACTCTTCCTGCCCTCTGCAGTTGATCAGCCAATCTCGTTCTCTCCTCCGTGTATCTCTCACACTCCATCAATACATGTTCCACACTTTCTGTTTTTCCACATTCACACCCATCCGTTCCACTTTTCCCTATTAAAAATAAGGTTTTATTTAGTCCTGTATGTCCTATTCTCATTCTTGTAAGCACTGTTTCCTCCCTTCTGTTTTTTCTTTTAACACCATGCGCACTTACATTTTTTTGAATATTATAATAATTTCTTCCAGTGATTTCTCTGTCCCATCTATCTTGCCACTTTTTCATTACTTCTTTCTTTAATATTGCTTTAACTTCTGCTTTCCCTGTCACGCCGGTGTGGTAATGTCTTGTCTTGGGTTTTTGTCTTGTTATTTCCTGTTTTATTTTGAAAATAACTCCCTTCTCGTTTCAGGTCACTTGCTCTTCCTCATGTGTTCCCTGGTCTGATGTCATTCCTGATCCCTGATTGTTGTCACCTGTTGCTCGTTATCCCTCTGTGTATTTAAGTCTGCGTCTCCCCTTGTCTTGTGCCAGTTCGTCCTGTCTCTCGTCATGATCCACGTCACAGTCCACGTCACGCCTTTATAGTTTATTCCCGGAGCCTGTTTTTCCTCCTATTGGAGCGGTTTTTGTTTGGTCGTTTTTATGTTAAGAATAAAAGCCTTTTTGACTGCTACTGCCCTGCATCTGAGTCCTCCCTCCATGCCCAGGTCTGACATTCCCAAAAGGTATATCTATTATATTATCCATTTTTGTTCCAACTCTGGATACTTTGAAGGGCTGCTAGTGAATCCACACACAGTACCACTCTATCTGGTCTAACTTCCTCCACCCACTGTAATCCAATAATGATTGCCATCATCTCTGCTGAATACACTGAAATTTGGTCTGGTAACCTTTTCCCAATATTAATGTGCATTGATGGAATATATACACCTGTTCCTACCTTATCATTCTCATCCTTAGAACCATCTGTGTATATATCTAAATAGCCATAATGTTTATCTTTTATATAATTACTTGCCTTGTATGCTATCTCACCCTCTTCCCATTCTCTCCTCATCTCTATTAAATTAAAATCTACCTCTATTTCAGGATATAACCAGATTGGAGTGTTACTTATGGGGTTAGAAATGACTGTTATATTACTGACCCTATACTCTTCTGCTTTAGCTTTTGCTATCCATCCAAATCCTCCACCCTGATAAGTTGCATATTCCCAACAGTCCTGGGTTTCTCCCGTTCCTCTTCTTCTACATCCTTTTAATTAATCCAGTTGATACTAGGTATCTCAAGATGATTCTCCTCCCTTCCCTCGATTTTCCACATTCTATAACACTGTTAAAATTAATTTCCCTCTCTCCTACCTTCTGCAACCCTCTAGTCATCATCTCCCTGTCCCTTTCATATCAAGGACACGCTGTCACCACATGTTCTACTGTCTCCCTCTCCCCACAGTTACACCATCTGCATGCTTCCCTATGATATTAAGTGTGCTGTTCAGTTTACTTTGTCCTATTCTTAATCTGCTCATTATTACCTGTTCTGTTCTATTATCTCCATAACATCCTGTCTCTCCTACTACTCCTTGTAATTTATATAAATGTCTGCCTTTTTCCTGGCTCTTCCAATACTGATTCCATTGATTGATTATTTCCTTCCATACTAAACTTTTCCCTTCTGCTTTTGATCATTTTACTTTCACTTCCACCTCCTCTTCCTTTACTGCCTCCTTAGCAGTTTTATCTGCTTTTTTGTTTCCTTGTATCCCTGAGTGAGCTGGCACCCACATGAATGTTATTTCCCTCCCCTGTTGTGTTAATCTGGATGTTTTTAACAGTACTTCATATAATAATTCCTGATGTGTTTTCGCTGACCTGTTTTTTATGCTTAAGAGTGATGACACTGAATCACTGCATATGACTGTCTTCCTGTCCACCCATTCTATTGCCATTAATATTGCGCATGGCTCCTCTGCATATATGCTTAGGTGGTCTGATGTTCTTTTTGATATTTTGTTATGATGACTGGCTATGACTATGATGACCACTGCTGCTCCTGTTTCAGGCTCTTTTGATCCATCTGTATATATGTGCACATATTCCCCATACTTTCCCTCTGTAGTTATAAAATTCCTGTACTAGGTCCGCTGTTTTATTTCTTCTCTTGATGTTCCATATTTCTAGGTCTACGCTTGTCTCTTGTAGCATCCATTCTGGTATTTGCGTCCACTGAACTGTTGGGTTGACTTCTATTTGCTGTATTTTTAGTTGTTCTGACTCACTGACTCAGAGACTCACTGACTCACAGACTCAGAGACTGACGGACTCACTGACTCACTGACTCACAGCATCACTGACTCAGAGACTCACTGACTCACAGACTCAGAGACTGACGGACTCACTGACTCACAGCATCACTGACTCAGAGACTCACTGACTCATTGACTGACTGACTCACAGACTGCACACCTAAGGTGCTCTGGACCAGCTCGTACCTACTGACTAGTCAGAGTTGGATGTGCGGATCATTCTATAGTACACAAATAAGAAGTTATAATCCAGACGAAACTCAGCAGAGTTTAAGCTATCAAATGCCAACGTGGCATCATGACTTTTTGTAAATATTCATGTCACCTCCTGTGGTGTGTTATCTATACGCAATTCGAGCTATCCGCGTGTATGGTCTGAGCGAAACGACCCATCACATCCGCGTGTGCAGTCAGCGCCCTCTAGCGAAACGACCCATCACATCAGCGTGTATGTAAACGCCCTTTAGGGTTAGGGTTAGGATTAGGGTTCGGCATTGATAAACACGCGAAAAGGCGATTGTGCATGGTGATAACACGCCATAGTGTGGCATACGAGTTGACGTGTCATACATAAGCCACTTCATGAGATCAGTCTGCAAATGCATAAAATGACACCAGCATTATTATTGAACCAACGGTCAACAAACAGGATGGCAAACGTGCTCAGACTGGCATATTACATTCATGCAGAAACAGCAACATATGGGACATAAAACCCTGAAATCACAGGAATGGATTTTATCACCTGCTTTATTCATCAACAATTTATTTTAACTTTGCTTATTGAAGCTGTTTTACTGGAAATTCATTGATTATTTGACAACTACCCCCTGGAAGACGTTCAAATCAGGAAGTAATAAAATGTCAAATTAAGCCTACAATTGTAGGTTGCATGGTTTCATGTCAGTGCTATCCCCTTTGAATTTGTATCTGTACAAAATAGGGAAGTGCTTGTTTACTTTAGAAAAGAGAGAAAATAAGAAAAAGAAAACGGAAAAGGACCTGTCCAGGGTGTACCCTGCCTTCGCCCAATGACAGCTGGGATCGGCTCCAGCCCCACCGCGAGCCTGTGATAAGTGGTAAACAATGGATGGATGGATGGATGGAAAACAGAAAAGGGGGAATAAACCCGACACACCAACAATCACTTGAGATTTGAGTTTATGATGAATGTGTTGTTGGAGAAAAGAAATAATAAAATGGCTTGTGTTCAAGATAAATCTGATTCCATCTAGGTGTGTCTGTCAGTTAGTTCTGTGAACTACTCTGGAGGGAGATTTTTTTTTCTCCAGAAGTTGAGTTTGTTAACTCATAGGAGGCAAGGTCAGAAGAAGTCAAATTGATGGTCTTCATATAGTCAAGGAGGAGAATTGTTTAAGGTGCAGTACAGTGTTTATTGAAAACAGAGTCTCATGGCATCATGTGACCTATAGTTGCATGCATTGTAGGCGGAACTATTGAACATTGCAAACCCATGAAGAGCAGAACCAGTATTTCAAGGTTTAGTACACTTTGTCCAGCAGATCTCTTGTCTGAACACAGATTTAAAACATGGAAGCAGCTTTTAAAGATATGCGTCACTCAGATGTATGCATGTTCCTGGTTAAGCAGTCTCTAACTACTGGTTATCTTCCAAGATCAGTGGGGTTCAACAAAAAGCTTAATGCCCCGAGAGCGGCTATGGTATAAAAGCTTTGTCATTCAATCACCCAGAGCAAACTATCCACTCACAGTACGTGCTGACAATATGACACATTTTCACTGTGGGAATCCGGTTTCTACTTTTCTAAAAACATATTTAGTTTTTAAAAATATTGAACATTTTAATTTGATTTTTAAAATATTTTCACTCTTCAGGTGACAACATCAAATGTAAACATATTCCTTGTTCCAATGTCAGTGAAGCCACACAATAATTATCACATTGAGTCTCTCCTTGTCCTTTTTCCACCACATTGGTTTCCACGGATTTGCACCAATAATATTATTGGTGGCCTCCAAAGCAGTGGTTGAGCTGTTTCACTGTCCTCCTTGCAAACCTCACCTTCCCTCGATTCTTCACTGAGGCTGTGTACTGATTGGACTTGAGTTTAGAGTAATAGTCTGAGAACTTATTGAAGAGGATGGATATGGGCAGACCGTTGAGGATGATGCCAAAAGAGATGCAAATGAAAGCAAAGAGGCGGCCCAGTACAGTCTCAGGGTATACGTCTCCATAGCCCACAGTGGAGATGCTGACCTGCAAGGGGAGTGAGTACATTAGTCAGTGGTGATGGAGAAACATGACTCAAAAACCTTACAGGCAAATTCAGTCAGTGCTTGGTAGAACAATGTTGATCAATTGCATCTTTCCTGTATTAGACAGAAAGGTAGGTAGAGGGATCAGAGGGGACACAGGAAATCCCCAATAATCTATTCTTAAAAGGTAGTTAAGAATAAATAGACAAAATCCAAAAAAAGAAACGACTAAATAAAAGTAAGTAAAAACACTTCTCCCCTGTGACCATCAACCAGTCCTAATACTGAGCCCCTCTACCTGACAATCAGAGATCTCTGCCCGCCAAAGTTAGTTGTAGTTCTAGACTGTGTGGCAATCTGGCGTCAAACGTGGGTCTAAAAAGTGAGGCCGACATTGGCTGAAGGCAGGGTACACCTGGACGGGTAACATGTAGAGACAGACAGGTAACCAGTCTATCACAGGGAGACATGTAGATACAGACAGGTAACCAGTCTATCACAGGGAGACATGTAGAGACAGACAGGTAACCAGTCTATCACAGGGCTGACATGTAGAGACAGACAGGTAACCACTTTATCACAGGGCTGACATGTAGAGACAGACAGGTAACCAGTCTATCACAGGGCTGACATGTAGAGACAGACAGGTAACCAGTCTATCACAGGGCTGACATGTAGAGACAGACAGGTAACCAGTCTATCACAGGGAGACATGTAGATACAGACAGGTAACCAGTCTATCACAGGGAGACATGTAGAGACAGATAGGTAACCAGTCTATCACAGGGCTGACATGTAGAGACAGACAGGTAACAGTCTATCACAGGGCTGACATGTAGAGACAGACAGGTAACCAGTCTATCACAGGACCGACATGTAGAGACAGACAGGTAACCAGTCTATCACAGGGAGACATGTAGAGACAGACAGGTAACCAGTCTATCACAGGGAGACATGTAGAGACAGACAGGTAACCAGTCTATCACAGGGAGACATGTAGAGACAGACAGGTAACCAGTCTATCACAGATGGAATGTATAAATATATTGTCAAATATATTTTAAAGCTGGGTATGTTTAAGGCATGCCTAAATTGTGATTGATAGGTCACTACAACTAGTTTGTTAACAGCTTCACACCAGAAGATCCACCCATCGCTCCTCCACAGTCCAAATCTGGTCATTACCATCCAATGGTTGTGGAAAGTCCAAGATGGTGACGGGTAAAGTTCAAGTTGGCAAAATGCCCAAATTGAGGCTTCATTATCAGAGTCCACAAACCCATGGGAGGTGTCACAATAACTACATCCACTGCTTATAAACAGCCATGAACGAAGGGTTCCAAGACTGACTTTTTACTGACAGAATTTAAAAATGTGGAGAAGATGAAAACCCCAGCAAGTAATCTGATTATATTGTGTGACCAGGTATTAGATTTATTGTCACCATTTGGAGAAAATGGTTTTTAGCCTATCATATGGATTGATTTGTCTAGGCTTCCATAACTCACTCTTAGTGCTGTGAATTGTTGGAAGTGATAACAAAAAACGAATGCATATGTTCAAAAGCAAAACCAACTGTACTTTGTTGGTGGTTGATTTGATACTTAAATGATGGGCTACTTGGTATTCATTAGAACCTAATCTTCAACAAAACCAATTGTTGAACTTTATTTTTACCAACAAAGGGTCACTTCAGGAGAAGCAGATACTTCTTCTGTATGTTTTCTTGACTGTGCCTAAACTGCCTTTAGATTTGCCTGTTAAATTATAGACATATCACAATTGTATTTATAGTGTATGCCAACATCACTGTGTGGTCATTAGTCTTGGTAGTGGAAGGTTTCACACTGTTTTCCTTCTTCTTTCTGCAGATTGCCACCATAGACTGCATATAGGAAATGGACCAGTCATTGTGACGTCACCCATTGGTTTGTGGAGTATGGTTTTGAAGCCTTGAGTTTGGCATCTTGGCTGTCACCATCTTGGATTATGGCTTTCTCCATCAAACCATCAACAAACTACAGTTGAACAAGGGGGCGAGGGCATTAGCTCAGGAGGTAGAGCGGGTTGGCTGGTAACCGCATGGGTGAATGTCAGTCAACACTGTAAAGCGCTTTGGATAAAAGCGCTATATGAATGAGGACCATTTACCATTTATAAGTGTTGTGTTTTGT
The DNA here is from genome assembly GCA_029853015.1 of Chelidonichthys spinosus. Taxonomy (NCBI): domain Eukaryota; kingdom Metazoa; phylum Chordata; class Actinopteri; order Perciformes; family Triglidae; genus Chelidonichthys; species Chelidonichthys spinosus. The sequence goes on from CM056831.1 coordinate 3,836,958, forward strand.
TATCACTTTGGACGAGCAACGATGATCTCAACAGCCAGTAGAGAGAATGTAAGTTCAAGACACTTCAGCTTTGGCTTCACTTTTCAAACCCTATCTATTGATAGGGGTGCCCGCCTTCACCCTTGTCGCAAAAGTTTATTAGAAATGATTATAACCTTTCCAAAATCTTTTGGAGAATGAATTCACGGGAAACTGACCCAGGGAAACTGACCCAGAAATAGGGGGCACCAGTGACTCTAAGATGGCACACTTCTGCTTCCGTTCACATGGATACAACAGACATCTGAAGCTTAATATCATTGATGATTAACATTTCCCTCCCCTGGATAAGTCATAAGATTCAACTACTCGATCCATTAAAGGGTTTATTACTTAAGACATAAATCAGGTTATTCCACCAATTGAAATGTAACCATTCCATGAATAAATCAATAAATATACCATCTGTACTTTGAATGTCCCCATTGGCCACGTAAGCCATTCCAAAGCATGAGGTGGCACATGCTGCTGTTGAGCTGATGTCATTGTGTTTTATAATAAATACAATAATTAATAATAACATTGAACTGTTAACACGTTATCCTGGGACTTTGTCGGCATTAAAGTCATTCATTTACATAAATAAGTCTGTTCCTAAGGTAACTGTATCTTCCCTCTGTGTTCTACTTCAGAGTCTTGCCATTCTTGTCTTCTAGACTATAACATTATACAAAGATGTACTTACTGCTGCCCACCACCATGCGTGAGGAATGCTGGTGAAGTTTGTTTGGGGCATGTCATGCTCCACAGTGTAAACCATGGCGGAGAAGCTGAAAATACCCATGGCAATGAAAAGGAAGAGGCAGCCCACTTGCTGGTAGCACTGACGCAGAGTGAAGCCAAACGCCCGCAGACCCGTGGAGTGTCGCGCAAGTTTCAAGATACGAAAGATTCGCATCAGTCTCATGATCCGCAGCACTTGGCCCAGCTTACCCACCTGCCCCACTGCCTGCATGTCGGCCTCATGCTTCATATAGTTTTCCTCATTGTCAAAGAACTCCAGGATGGCCTGAACATACTGAGGCAGGATGGCGATAAGGTCCACGGTGTTGAGCACACTCCTGCTGAAGGATTTCAGATCAGGAGTGGACACCAGACGGAGCAGATACTCCATAGTGAAGAAGGCAATGCACATGGACTCCACGTATTCCCAGTAGGTCTTACCACTGAGCTGACCTTTGGGAGTTCTGTATTGCATCTCCTCCACAGTGTTGAGAGTCATGGCCACCAGGGAGACCAAAACAAACAGGCTGGAGGCCACCGCCATCAGTTTGGCCTTGATAGATGAAAACGGCTTCTCCATCAAGTTCCAGATAGCTCTGCGCTTCTGGCCCATGAACATGTCATGAAAGAGCTCCTCGTTCTCCTCGATCTCCACCTCTGCTTCCAGCTCCCTCTGGATCTTCAGCTGCTCGTTCAGCTCATCCTGCCTCTCCTCGAAGGAGATGCGGCAGCAGCGGTGGGTGTTTTTGATTCTCACGCCCCAGTAGTTGATCTCCTCCAAGAAGTTACGAGGACACAACTCATCCTTGATCCACAGCACACCCGTCCTGTAGAAGTTGAAGATGCTGTGAAAGACATCTGGGTCCCTGTCAAAGAAGTACTCATTGTTGGTCACAGTGTAGTCATCGCACAGGTCCAGCTTCATGTTATGGTCCGTGTAGGTGGCCAGTCGTCCTATTCTGGTCTTGGGATACTTGGCGGCTGTCTTGTAGGCTATCTGGTAGGATTTCCCCCCTACATTGATGTTGATCATGTAGTTCTTCTTTAAGGGTAAATTCTGCTTGGAGAAGCCATAAGGAGCATTTTCATCCTCTTCATCTTCATACTCCGCATAAATGTCGTAGATGTCTCTGCTCAGCTCCTGCATGGAGTTCCATGTCTTCACGCAGCTTTCCTTGGCTAGTGGATATGCGATCTCAGAGGGTCTTCGATTAACGTCGGAATCTGAGACTTTGTAGTTGGGGAAGAGACTCTGTCTCCTGTTCCAAAAGTTGGCCACCTTTCCTGTGCTCCCCATGACGATCCCCCTCAGACTACACAGCAGACAGAGCACTCAGACCAGCCAGCATTACTGCTGTCTAATACCCCCTTTACCTAAGCATGGAGGACATGAGCTGGATGCCTCATGGCCCCATTAATGTTGCTGACTGAGAGGATCCGCGTGCTTACAGGACATCTAAATACCATTATCCCCTGCTGAGCTGGATGGCTGACATCAGGTTGGCTGTGTGGCATATCTCAACAAATGCCCATCATGAATTCCCCCACTTTTAGTTGTTAAATGTTTTATGATATGAATGTTTAGCACTAAGAGCTGGGTTTGGGTGACTTAAAGACAGATTAAACCAGAATCAGTACTGTTTTCCTCACATTATGTATGAATGCATAGACAGTATTCTATACATTAATCTTTTTGCAATCCCTACAGATTACTAAAGGAAGTCATATTGGAAGGCTATGATTGGAAAATACCATTGCGTGACTTTATTATTTTGTTTTTCCTCTATTGAACATTTTGTGACGGTTTTCTTTGACAAAATACTTTGCTTTACTATTTTTTGTTTTATTTGAGGTTAAGTGTATTTTTCAAATTTATGATACATTGTTTATGCTGTTCGTTATTGTGCAACACTGTAAGATTCCAATACTGAAGGGTAACAAAGGAAGGCTCTAGGACACATAAAAGAGGATAAAGGCTTTAAGTATTAGCCTACTTCCTGATTCAGAGGGGGTGCAGCATTCTTTGGAAGTTTAAGTGAGTCAAGGCCACACACTCTAGGAAATAATCCTTGTTTTTATATGACATCTATATACAATACAGTTTTAATAAAGTTTGAGTCATTAATATACTATCTTAACCAACAGGCCTGGTGATTTAACCAGATGGAGTAGGAACAATAACACTGAATCCTCCTGCTGGACATCAGATTATTGTCCTGCTGATTAACAGTGCTGCCTGACTAGAGATGGTGTTCTGCGAGGCCGCTGGCCAAAGACATTATGAACCATGTAGTACAACCTTTATTTACTTTCCAGAGGCCAACCCCCGCTGACTTAAAACAATTAAGGAGTTAAGTTGTTAATGCAGTGACATTTAAGTAGAGCTACCAGACTTAAGGTAGTCTTGTTAATGTAGTGTGTCAAGAGAACAAGAGGTGAAGTGGATTTGTCATCCAAGTCACAGTTCCACACCAGACAGTGGAGGCAACAGGAAACAGATGATACGTTACTTGGATCACTTTCTCAGACCTCTATACAATCAGACTTCTTTTTGCAACCAGAGGAGTAGCCCCTTGATGGTAATGTAATAACTAATAGATAATGTCATGAAATGTTACACATAAGACTGGCGTCCTGTCCAGGGTGTACCCTGCCTTCGCCCAATGACAGCTGGGATCGGCTCCAGCCCCCCGTGACCCCGAATACAGGATAAGCGGTAGAAAATGGATGGATGGATGGATGTTACACATAGTGGGTCAAAGTAGAATAACCCCGTATAAAGGACTCGGCTTTTGGGATTTTAGACAGACTTGATAGACCTCAAGTAAAGAAGTTTGTTTCAACAAGTATAATTACATTACAAACACTAAAATAGCCAGTGTTGCCTCTTGGTGCTTTCCATGTACTACACAATGACAGCCACCTGCATTTACCATCAAAGAATATTACTCTTAGTCCAATTATTATTTACGCAGAAGAAAGAAGTACATTAAGATTTTGATTAAACATGTTTTCTTTATTGATCAAATACTGGTCCAGGAAACTGGATTGTAAAACAAAGCATCAATGGATCTCTCTATGCTAGATGAATATAATCTGCTCTCTGGTTCACGGTTTCCTGTCACCCACTATTGTCCACAAGATTTACAGATCAGATTCAGCAAAGTCCCTTCAAAGCTGCTTAGTAAAACAAGAATGTAGGTTATAATCCCTTGTGTAGGTTTATAAAGCTTCACATTCATTCTCTGTTACAGAAATCCAAACACAGATTTTTCAATTACAGTACTTGCTTGTGATCAGTGATGCCGGTAATGCATTACTTGTTACTCCAATCTGACCACTTTTTTCATTAACGAGTAATCCAACGCATTATTATTTTCAAACCGGTAATCAGGTTAAGGTTACTTATCCAAGTCACTGTGTTACTATGTTTGTCATTTTCCTTCATAAAAATATAATTGCTTTCTTCTTGCGTCTCTGGGAGTGACGTCATGTAGCCTATGAGACAAGTCACGTTTTCAGCATGAGGACAGTTCATGACTCAGCTACACACACAAACATAAACAACAATGGAGGAAGAGAGACACGTTTGTGTCAGCTGAAGATGGCAATATTAAGGTTCGTTGTACACTGTGCTGGTGGCAACAAAGTGCTATTTAGCTACAAAAACACTACGTCTAATTTGAAGAAACATTTGGAGTCGCAGCACTGCAGTCAAACTTACAGAGGAAGTCCCAGCAGCTGGTAGGAAGGAGACATCCTGTTGCCTTTCAATAAAGTGAGTGTTGTCATTTTTATGTTGTTGGCAGCTGCTGAATGTAACTAATAAAGTAACTTGTAATCTAAATTAGTTACTTTTAAAATCAAGTAATCTGTAAAGTAACAAAGTTACTTTTTAAAGCAGTAATCAGTAATCAGATTACTTTTTCAAAGTAACTGTGGCAACACTGCCTTTGATGCACTGGACCTTTGCTGATTAAACACACAAGCAGACACTAGATATCCGTTTTTGTTTTCTCACTCAAATTAAGTTCCTGAAAAACATTGTCAACATTATCAAAATTGTGCAGTTGACACTATAACGCTCCAACAAGACTCTAAAATGTTCGTTTGACGACATACAGGGACAGAGAGGGATAACATGTACAATCAGTTCTGTCATTTGACCCAATCATAATTAAATATATGAGCATGTTTTTTTCAATAATCTTAGCGTTTTGAATGTCAAGATTATCAATGGCACGTGTAATAGGATTCATTGGTGCCCCTGCAGTATTTATTGCCCGTTACTGACGATTCAGGAGCTCAGTTTGACAACATGTGTCATTGTGAGATGCAAATATGGATTTATATGTGGGCTATGACTAGTAGCATCACAAGAGGCAAAACGATTAGTTTCTCTGAATACTGGACAAACTATTTGCAGCTACGTTTTCATGTTTGGCAAATGTGCCTCACATTAGCATGTATGAATCATCTAAATGATCTGTTTTTATAAACATGAATGAGAGAGCACAGAGTGCCAGTACAGATAATGTAATATTGTTGAACAGGGAAAAATAACTTCACTTTCTCCACTTAACCCAAAAAGTGTTAAGGATATGACTCAGGTGAGGTCCTGCACTGATTTTGAAAGGCTGCATCAACATCAAATCATTCAAATAATCCACATCAATTATAATACACACGTGTCACAGTGTGTATGTGGGTTCCCTCCCCTTCTCAGACCTGGGGCTGCATATATGCTGGGACAATGAGGGAATTGGGAACATCCAATATCAGCATTACTGATAGAAATGGGGGAGATGCCGTTAGAAATCAGGAGACATAAACTTGGTTTGAGATATTTAATGAAGCTCAAAGGACAAAATGAAATGTTACCAACAAAAAACCTTCTAAGTGAACATTGGGAGTTTATGGGAACATCAAAAAGGACTAAAACAAATTTTGCAGAAAAATTAAAATCTGTGGCGCAGGAAATTGGAATTGTGGATATAAGTGTGTGTCCTCCAGTGTGTCGTCCAGCTGTGGCTTCATGGTTGGTTCCAGATCCCATCCCTAAAATCAAGGCAACTGAAATGGGGAAACCACCTACAAATTTATACAGATGGGTCAAAAGATCATGAGAGTGGGAAAGTGGCAGTCAGTGTTAATTTTGGCGGCTATTTTAGATTTAGTCTTAGTCTTCAGACGAAAATACTTATTAGTCACATTTTAGTCATTGTTTACCTTCTAGTTTTAGTCGACGGAAAGTAAAAACAATTTAAGTCAACTTTTAGTCACATTTTAGCACTGCCGCCCCCATGCGTCTGCTTTAAGCTGCCGGTCCATAACTTGGCCTATGTTGAAACTGTTGTCTCATTCTTTTCCTATGGGCTGCATGTGGCGAGCTATTACAACAGGACAATTCCATTTCATCAAGCTTCTAGCTGCTTCTGTCTATGAAATATGGATATTATTTTGGGTAGTGTCCATGGGCGGTTTTGTTGCCAGCAATGGTCCTTTCCACTCCCTGTCCTAAATATGTGTGTATATAGTGTACTTCTTCTGTGGCATTTATGTATTTAACTTTCTCTATCACAACAATAACTCTTTGACCGTCATTTGCTCTACTTTGACCTCCTCCGTGTCTCCTGTTTGGGCAAACACAACCACTCATGGCCAAGCGTAAATCAGGCTTTCCGATTGGCTGTAAAAGCCGCTACGGGAGCCAATACGAGCGTCCGGTGCTCAAGCGATAGAACACAGCAGCAAACCAAAGAAGATATGTTTATTTATATATATATATACATACAATATATATATATATATATATATATTACACACACACACACACACACACACACACACATCCATTTTCTACTGCTTATCCTGTATTTAGGGTCACGGGGGGACTGGAGCCGATCCCAGCTGTCATTGGGCGAAGGCAGGGTACACCTGGACAGGACGCCAGTCTATCACAGGGCCGACATGTAGAGACAAACAACCATTCACGCTCACATTCACACCTACGGGCAATTTAGAGTCGCCAATTAACCTATCCACACACATACATATATACATAAATACATACATACACACACACACACACACACACACACACACACACACACACACACACACACGCAAGGCAACATGTGGAAAGCATTATTTTTTCCAGTATATTTGTATTATCATTCTATGTTTGTATTAACCAGACCTCACATATAATAGGCCGACTCACAACACAATGCACAGAACTTAAGATCAAGCCATGAGATCAATGCGACCAAAATAAAAAGTATCATTTCACCACAAGGTGGCCGCCGAGTGCGGACCTGAACACACGTCATTGAACTTTTAACCAATGAGAACCATTCCGCGTAGCGGAGGTGTGGACAAGCCGGTTGTAGCCACCGGTCACCGCGCTGCCAAGCGCTGCAAGAAGCGGCTCTTAAAAACTTGTTCCCGCGATGTTTTGGGTCACGTGATATGGTCGCGACCCTGTGACGTCTTTGCAGTCGGCTGCTAAGTCGGACACAATTCTAGCCATCATGCATCGCTTTCAACCCACAATACATCGCGTTAGGTAGCGCGCTGCAGGCGGCTACATCAAGTCAAATTCGCCTAATGATCGATATACATCAACAAAACGGAGAAATGCGCCACGGAGACGAGGAGACATCTAGTCACATCTTTACAACTTTACACATTTGTTGTCAGAAATAAATCGCTCACATGGTCAAGCAGGGTACCGTTGTTTAGCCCCGTTTCTCTAGTTTAAGTTTTTTTTGAATGTCCGTAGAACACACCATTAACATTTTAGTCCCGTCCCGTCTCGTTAACGAAAACGAAGCAGACATCTCGTCATAGTTTTCATCATCAAGGAGTTATTTTTAGCTCTTCATCGTCTCGTCTTAGTCATAGAAAAAATGCTTTTGACGAACATATTTCGTCATAGTTTTCGTTAACGAAATTAACACTGGTGGCAGTTGGTATTAGCATACCTGAAATCGGATATAAAAAAGGATACAGAATATCAAATCATATGTCAGTCTTCACAGCAGAAATTGTGGCAGTTCTGTTGGCAGTAAGATGGGTTGAGGACAATAAACAGGGAAATGCAATCATATGCAGTGATTCAACAGCAACCTTAACTACAATAAAAGAAGTGAAATCCAAGTCCAGACCTGATTTAGTTGTAGAAATTTTACAATCTGTGTTTAGAATCCACAAGGCAGGGAATGAGGTGGGGTTTCTTTGGGTTCCGCACATATGGGTGTGAAAGGGAACGAGGAGGCGGATGAGATGGCAAAGAAGGCAGTGAAGGAGGAAAGTGTGCAAATTCAGTTGCAATATGGGGCACCAGAGTATAGTGAAATAATAAACAGGTGTCTAAAAGAAAAGTGGCAAAAGTCTTGGGAGAAGGAAAGGAAAGGAAGGGCATATTTTTCAGTGCAGGAAAAAGTAAGTAAAGACAAGTGCACTTACAGGTGCAGTAGGAAAGACTCTGTAGTAATCTCAAGATTGAGACTTGGACACTGTGGGCTGAGGAGTGGGTCGGCTCTGATTGGTAAGCATCCTGATGGCAAAATATAGTCCAGTCAGAGAAGGAGTCTCTTCAGGAAACTTGGAGCAGATGGGGAAACTGTTTTTCATATGCGAACGCTTCTAAATCTCGATTCTTGGGTTAAAACAAAGGAATTGGTGGATTATCTTCACAAAACAGGATTGTACAAAAGGAATTGATGTAGTTCTTAATAACAAACTGTAGGGGCAGCAATACGCCAAAGCTGCGTCTAGTCTGCCTAACTAAAGAAGAAGAAGAATTGGGAACACCTGTCCACTCTGGGAGGAGGCCGGTGATTGGTGAGTGTGGGCAGCTGGTTTAACTTTCTTGCCTCCCTCCTAGGTGTAGCGAGGGAACGGAACAGAGATGAACGTGGCAGGTGAGAGTACGGGCTGAGGTATCAGGTGCGCGGGAGGATGAGGGAAGTGCGGCGTGCAGCAAGAAGACAGGTGTGTGGGTGGCAGATTGTAGTTTGGGATTGATCGTGTGCATCTGGGGGACATGTGCCAGCTGTGCCTTGGGACTAGCTAGGCATAAGAGACAGCTGGTGAACGTATGGATGTCGGTGCCTGCTAACTGATCTAATCTGCGTTTGTCCGTCCTCCCCTGGCCGTGCTGTTGCCTGCTCCATGGACCAGAAGAGAGACCTCCTCCACTGAGCTTTGGACTGTATTGTTTGTAAGGACTCTTTTTAACATATTTTTATTCTTTGTTTTTTGTTTTTTTAACAAAGTGCATTGCTTTTACTTTATGTTGACTGCTTGCTGATTTGACAGGGCTCCTCACTGGAACTGCAAGATTACAAACTAAAAAAAAATGTTTTTAAAACTCCATTTAATATGTTAAAAAAAAAGGAAGCCTCAGACTGACCGTTCTGACCAAGGAGATGATTGTGACCTTCTCCCCCAAACAGACAGATGGCTGAGGCAGTCACCATGATCATACGGGAGGAGCCAGTGCAGATAGTGGAGGAATATGAATATCTGGGAACATTCTTCCACAACTTGCTGAGGTTTTCCACTAACACAGGAAATCCCACGAAGTGCCATCAGAGACAGTACCTGCTCACGAAGCTGACATCTTTCGGGATCAAAAAGGGCATTCTCACCATAAATACTATTCCTTCATTGAAAATGTAATAACCTTTTCTTTCATTGGCTGGTTCCACTCTATCACCCTGCAAAACAGGAACCCCCTGCTGAATGTGGTTATCGTCTGCTCAAAAATCATTGAGCAGCTCGTTCTACCTCTCATTGCCCTACACGATCAGCAGAATGTAAAATCAGCATGCAGAATTCTTCAGGACTCCTCCCATATCCTGTTTCCTGAGTTTGAGTGGCTCCCCTCAGGATGCAGACTCCGCTGTCCAGGCTGCCGCAGACAGAGGAAGAAGGCAACCATCCCAGCTCCTTGAATGTCTCCTATTATACCGTTTTCCTCAATTTCACACAGCTGTTAGCGCATGATGAACGCCCCCTCTCGGATATCTCCTATCATCAGAGGAGTTCGGTCTATGCAAATGACTCCCTTTTGTTACGTAATGACTGGAGCTGAATCTGAACAGCCTGTAGGAGCACCGTTGTACCAGTGGGGGGGCTTCAGGGACCATGCGGGAGTCGCTTGTTTTCCTCATTCTGGGAGTTGACGGGCTCAGGGAGGACCAGTAAGGTGTAGAGACCAGAGAAAACCTGTTTTTCATAATATGGGACCTTTAATGCTGATTACTTATGAACATGCTGACATATACTCTTTTGTCTTTTACATAAACTAAAACTAAACTAAAGAACTAAACTCTAAGATTTTGGATCCCAAAATCTAAATGCACTTCATAATTGTGTGTGTGATGCTTGTGGTTGTTTCTCTTTTTTAGCTACTGTCATGCCTCCCCCCCCCCCCCCCCCTTAAATTGATAAATTGACCCTTCGGGGACAAATACATTTATTTGAATTGAAGAAGAATAGGCTATACTACACTTGTAATAGTGTAGTATAATCAACTGCAGTTTTAATCAATTCATGAATTTATATTGTTCAAAAGCTATTATAATATGATTGATTATATTTTATGTTTTATACCATAAAATTTAAACAAAAAATACTGTTAGATTTCAGCATATTCTGACTTTAAATGACATACTGTACAAAAAAAAATCTGAGTTTGCTAGTTCACTTCACTCCTACTTTTGTGATGATCATTAAAGAAAATCAACAGGTTAATTACCTTCTCACATATTTTATTAAAGAAAAGTATTTTCTCTGTCACAAGTAGACACAAAAATCCTCCTGTTACAGGCGATGAGCATATCCCTGAGAGAAAAACAGTGAACTGTAGCCTTTATACAAATATTTCAATACAATAATCAATGCAGCTGCATTTCAACACGTGGTCTCCTGTGGGATAGTATCTTACGTTTCATACAGAGACTAACAAACAAAGTAAAACCAGAATACAGTTCTATGAGATTCAAGGATCCCCCTCTGGGTAAAGGTAGAAACTCAGACGTTTAGTTTCCCAGTGTGTATGGGACTTCACAACATGTACAAGGCAGTAATAGTGTTTATTTCGGCCATGATTGATGAAACCTTATCGGTGTAAATGCAGCGGGTGCCGTGTCTCTGTTATTGTGTAACGTCACAGGCTGTCTGGCCACTGCATTTCAGAGTTCCGCCTTTTGCATTCCGTAAACAATACGGAATAAAAAAAATCGACTTTTGACATTTGTGTATCGATTCCGAATCCCCTAGTCAGGAGGCATGTAGTTGTTCATACACTCAACAAAAATATAAACGCAACACTTTTGTTTTTGCTCCCATTTTTCATGAGATGGACTTAAAGATCTAAAATTCATTCCAGATACACAATATTACCATTTTTCTCAAACATTGTTCACAAATCAGTCTAAATGTGTGATAGTGAGCACTTCTGCTTTGCTGAGATAATCCATCCCACCTCACAGGTGTGCCACATCAAGATGCTGATCTGACATCATGATTAGTGCACAGGTGTTGCTTATACTGCCCACAATAAAAGGCCACCCTGAAATGTGCATTTTTTTGCTTTATTGGGGGTCTGGGGACTGGGGACAACACATCTTCTTCGCATAGAGTTTATCAGATTGTCAATTGTGGCCTGTGGAATGTTGGTCCACTCCTCTTCAATGGCTGTGCGAAGTTGCTGGATATTAGTGGGAACTGGTACACGCTGTCGTATACGCCGGTCAAGCACATCCCAAACATGCTCAATGGGTGACATGTCCGGTGAGTATGCTGGCCATGCAAGAACTGGGACATTTTCAGCTTCCAAGAATTGTGTACAGATCCTTGCAACATGGGGCCGTGCATTATCTTGCTGAAACATGAGGTGATGTTCATGGATGTATGCAACAACAATGGGCCTGAGGATCTCATCACGGTATCTCTGTGCATTCAAAATGCCATCAATAAAATGCACCTGTGTTCTTCGTCCATAACAGATGCCTGCCCATACCATAACCCCACCACCACCATGGGCCACTCGATCCACAACATTGACATCAGCAAAGCGCTCACCCACACGACGCCACACACGCTGTCTGCCATCTGCCCTGAACAATGTAAACCGAGATTCATCCATGAAGAGAACACCTCTCCAACGTGCCAGACGCCATCGAATGTGAGCATTTGCCCACTCAAGTCTGTTACGGCGACGAGCTGGAGTCAGGTCAAGACCCCGATGAGGACGACGAGCATGCAGTTGAGCTTCCCTGAGACGGTTTCTGACCGTTTGTGCAGAAATTGTTTGGTTATGCAAACCAATTGTTTCAGCAGCTGTCTGAGTGGCTGGTCTCAGACGATCTTGGAGGTGAACCTGCTGGATGTGGAGGTCCTGGGCTGGTGTGGTTACACGTGGTCTACGGTTGTGAGGCCGGTTGGATGTACTGCCATATTCTCTGAAAGGCCTTTGGAGACGGCTTATGGTGGAGAAATGAACATTCAATGCACGAGCAACAGATCTGGTTGACATTCCTGCTGTCAGCATGCCAATTGCACTCTCCCTCAATGCTTGTGGCATCTGTGGCATTTTGCTGTGAGACAAAACTGCACATTTCAGAGTGGCCTTTTATTGTGGACAGTATTTATGAGACCAAAAACAAATTTCCACACCGTGGACAATAAATGAAACTAACTAACTAAGGTACACCTGTGCACTAATCATGATGTCAGATCGGCATCTTGATGTGGCACACCTGTGAGGTGGGATGGATTATCTCAGCAAAGCAGAAGTGCTCACTATCACACATTTAGACTGATTTGTGAACAATGGCTGCGTTTCGGATCGCATGCATTTGCGCCGATGCATGCACGAGACTTGAGAGGATCCGCCGGAACTAGTCATAAACACATCAAGTTCTCACCACGTCAAGTCAGACACAGGTGCACTTCACGGACTTTTTTAAATATTTTTTTTAATTTAAACTTTATTAATAATTGTATACATTACAAAAACTATCGCGCCAGGGGAAACTTCACGGACTTTGGACAAAGAATATGGCCTGCTCAGTGGCGCTGGCTTTCTTCGTCGCTGACGAACTCGAGCCGAGGCATTTGAAGTCCCGTTGTTGACGGAGGCTGAGGAATTTTCTCACGTGGGAAATACCACGTGATAATTCTAACCAACTAGGGCCATGGCAACCATGTGTTTTGTTCCGCGTTTTTCTTACGGTTGCCATGGCAACCATGTGTTTTGTTCCGCGTTTTCTCACGGTTGCCATGGCAACCATGTGTGTTTGTTCCGGGTTTTACTAACGGTTGCCATGGCAACCATGTGTTTTGTTCCATGTTACATGGTTTTGATCTTTGAAAGGGTGTACTTGCATTATTAGTTTCTTAGTATATACACTACACTGCCGATGCAAGGGGGGGCGCCACCTAAAATCTTGCCTAGGGCTCCAGATTGGTTAGGGCCGGGCCTGGTTCCGTGCATTATGCTGTAATGTAGGCCTATTTATATGATGTGAGGTCTGGTTAATACATAGAATGATAATACAAATATACTGAAAAATATACTGAAAAAATGTTGCCTTGCGTGAGTGTTTGTGTGTGTGTGTGTGTGTGTGTGTGTGTGTGTGTGTGTGTGTGTGTGTGTGTGTGTGTGTGTGTGTATATATATATATAAACATATCCTCTTTGGTTTGCTGCCGTGTTCTATCGCTTGAGCACCATAATCACGTTGACTTTGTTGTCTGACTGGACGGCGTTTGGCTACGGTCTCTTTTAGAGCCCGCCCCCTCAGACACCTGCAGCTCTCGTTGGCGTGATAAGTCAAGTCAAGTCAAGCCAAGACCATCCTGAACAAGCCTATTGTCTCGCAGAGGATGTACAATCATAATAACATTAAAAAAAAAACCCATAACAACACGAGGACAGGCAAAACCATACAAATAACACACAGAAAGACTAGGGGGGATTAAGTGGAAGTAATTAAGTATTCTAAACAAAACTTTTAAATAAAAACACCAAGCATCTTAAATTTACAGGCTGGAGCGTAGACATTAAAGTGATGGTTCAGAGTAAAATGCACCCGAGGTAATTTCCACCATGACATCCAGCCAAATACCCCTTCGGAAGCATTTTTAGCGATGGTCAGCATTGATCAAGATAGCCGCTATCAGCCGAATGGCTTAGTACTTGCGCTACGGTACAGAGGGTATATCTCGTAAATTTCACCAATAATGCATGGAATGTTACCAAACTTCTGCAGTAGTACACATAGTGTCTGTACTCACAAAACGAGGCATTTGAAAGTTCGTAAGTACATCAGGAATTTATTTAAAAGAACACTTGCCTGATAGCTTCTATCCTCGGCTGCTATGCTACCGCAGCGTAGACGCCACTTATATATATATATATATATATATATATATATATATATATATATATATATATATATATATATATATATATATATATATATATATATATATATATATATATATATATATATATATATATATATATATATATATATATATATTATATATATATATATATATATTATGTATATATTATATATGTAATATATATATATACATATATTATATATATATATATGTATACATATATATCATATATATATATATATATATATATATATGATATATATGTAATATATACATATATATATATATATATATATATATATATATATATATATATATATATATATATATATATATATATATATATATATATAATATATATATATATATATATATATATACATATATATATATATATATATATGTATATATACATACATATATAAGTATATATACATAATAAATAATATGCAGCTCTCGTCGGCGTGATAAGTCAAGTCGAATCAAGCCAAGACCATCCTGAACAAGCCTGTTACTTACAATCTAGTTTCTTTTGTTTGTCTAAATTGCACAAAATACAGAAGATACACTGCAGTGTATCTTCTGTATTTTGCTCTCATATTAAAACAATGCCAGGAACAGAATTCCTCTTTGAAAGAAAAAAGATTGTTTTGTAATAATATCTCCTAAAAGCCTTAATAGTAAAACTATCATTGTGTTATTATTTTGAAAAGCACAACCGGAAGTTATTTATGCCGCTAGCCTCGTCTGCTAAGAAAACGCTGTTTTTAAAGGGAAACCAAGGTTGTTCATGTCTGTGGTGGGCATAGCGGGTTGAAGGTAGGTCTAGTGCCCTTTTTATATACGAACGGTTTCAACATCGTCAATGTTCTTGTCTAACTGCCCTTTGTTTAGCAGCGTATCGCTTATAGGTTAGCGGAAATCAAGATGCGGGCAAGTCAGGACAGCTGGTAAAGTGCAAGCTAACTAGCTAGCTAGGTTGAAGCTAATAAGGCTAACGGTATCGTTGCCCTGTTTACGAGAGCAGCACCGAACTCAGCGGTGATGCTCCGGGTGTTTGGCTGCATTAGTCTGCTCGGCAGAAGTGTCCTGCTTGAATATGATGTTTATTTCTTTGCCAGTTTTATCGAGTCTTACAAGTACAGTGGCGAATATTTGGTCTGGATGACTGCGGGCGTTGGGGGTGTTATGGCCCCCCTCTACACGCTCATACACAAACACTCACTATGATTAACTCAGTATCTAGATGGTCCTGAGACGTGGGTTATGAATATTCAAAATAAATAATACTAATACTGTATATCTGACTGACTGGAGCTACATCTGCTACCAGTTTGTGAACTTCCTAGAGTAACTCATTATTTGATCATTACTGTCTCGTATGCTGTTGAGTTTATATCTTGTGTGTACCGGTATATGCATGGTTGTAACTGTGAGGTTGAAATTGTTTTTTTTATTAAAACATTAACAAATATAACTGTAGCCTATATTAATTTTAGTTTTTTCTTTAACATCAGAAATAGTACAAAGTACTCAAATCTCATCTTGTGAGTTGTCACCAGTATAGAACTGGATGTATGCAGAGCAATTGACACCAGAGCCCACATTTTAATATTATTACATCTTAAGGGGTGGTGACACCAAACGCAATGCGAAATTTTGCATTACTCGCATGAGTTTGGATGCAGTTGTGTTTATTTGCATTGCCTGGGCTAGGCGTGCCGGAGAGGAGGTGGGACTTAACTCTCTGTACACACGGACAATGTTTCATCGTTCATGGCTGAAATAACCACTATTTCACATGTACTACTGCTTTGTACATGTTGTGGAAGTCCCAGCTACACCAGGAAACTAAACGGCATCTGGAGTTCATCACTTAACCTGGGGGCGATCGGTGGATTTCATAGAGCTGTATTCAGGCGATATGTAGCGAGCCACATTTTGGCTTCACTATAATAGTAGCTATGCTCTGAAATCAAAACACGTCGTTGTGATTTAATTGCAATAAACAAGTGTGCCGAAAGTAACGACGATTGGTAAAAAACAGCAAATTCGCTTGTGGTTTAATAGTCGTGTAAATATGCGAGACAAGCAAAAGTTCACCTTTACAGTTATTTTTAAGCCTCGAGCTAATCGGATTTCGCTCATCAATACGTCGCACAGCCAGCGGCGCCGTGACAGCTCTCCTTTTCATGATTATGGCAGAATCTTCTGTGTAAAAAGGCTGAATGTTTCAGTCGGGAGGGGCTGCTGTGGCAATGCGACACCTAGTGGTTAAAGTCAGCATACTGGCCGGTCCGGTGGCTTAATATCAAACCGGTTTGAAAATGTTTAAACCAGACTAAGGGTGCAGTCGAATAGTCTTTTTTGCTTAGGAAGGTTCCTAACTGAAGAAGTGACCCGGAAGTAAACAAGTGGCCGCCATGATAAGAGCTGTTCGGATTCTCTAAATGCAAAGGAAAGGAGCTCCAATGCTTCCTTTCAGAGCTCCTTTAGCATAGGATGCAACGGACCTTCCTATGCGTTAGGAAAGGAGATTACGCCGACCCACAATTCTTTGCGAGAGCAACATTTAAAGTGCCGCACACCTCGCCGTTCATGAAAACAAACGATATGTGATTTGCATATTTAACATTAACTTTCATGCAGACATATAGTAATTGGAATAGTGTCGATAAATGTGTGTGGACAGTGGTAATAATCGAATGGTTTTTTTTTCCCCATTTATTTCAATCATGTTACAAATGTTTGACAAAAACAAAACTAAAACCACAAATGAAATGTAAATAAAGCCAACGGTCAAACAGGAAGGAGGAGCTGCTGGACATGAAGCCGGTCAGTGAACCAGCTGTTTATAAAGCCAACATGTGGAGAAGTGGACGACGCGTTTTTTGTAGTCCATTATTGTAGTTTCTCCAGCGCGGACGCACGTCAATCGCCGGTGCCGATCATCAGCTGTCAATCATCAGTGGCCGCGTTTTAATGACGTAGCTTAGTGAAAGTCCGGTCGGATTCTCTGAGCACCGCGGTCGACTATTCCTCAGTCCTTTTGAGTTCTCCTATCGCCTTTCCTTAACCCTGTGACGTTTTCCCCAGAGGTCAAGGAATAGGAGTTAGGAATAGGAGTTAGGACCTTATTTTTTGACTTAGACTGCACCCCAAGCCTAGTCAGACAGCCCATCCTCTGCTGGATAACCATAGAAGGCATCCAGATGATCCACATTCTTTGTGGTCACATGTGAGCATGCTGCTATAGAACGGTCACTTCCTGACACCAGTTTGGCTCTGCCCACAAAATACTTCATTGGTGTTACAAACGCAAAAAAGGTTTATTTGGTGACCCTCTTTAAAAGCTCCTGCTGTGACCCATCTATGGAACCAGTATTTGGGAATGATTAGTATTGACAACCTGGGTCATTCCGTGTCATTTCAACAAATTTCTGAAAATCTTCCCACGTGACCACCTCAGAATGTCCTGAAAAAATTCAAGTACAAAGACACACTTGTTAATAGGACAAATCCAGAATATTAGGTCTCTACTGTCAACAGTTTTCTTATGAAACATCATTGAATGAAGGGTAGTTTAGACGGTTTTTAGCATCATACTCTGAAAAGCCATTTTTAAACGGCAATATCTGAAAAACTATCTCACTTGTAGCCTTCAAATTTTCTACAGTGTATATCTGTTACTAATAGCCTCCAGACATGATTTATCAGGGGTGTAGCTCAATGATAACCTAGTATGGTAGGTACTTAAAATGTGGCTTGTTGAAATAAAGTACATTTGAAGAGTGGCTGAGCCCCCATTTTTGCAGATAAAAGACTTCTATCACTTCTGCCTCTATCTCTGGTGTTAGCTTAAACATTCTACAAAATATGGTCTCTCTCAGATGATTAGTTTCACAGATATTAAGGCTCAAAAATGGAAGTGAACACATATTTGCCCAACTTCAGAGTCATATTCCAAAAAACTGACAAGTATCAGGTCCAAACTTACTTTTTTTGAAAGATCATATTCTTGTTAAAATCATATTAAACAACCGGGAGGGTGTTTTGCCTCAATTTGTATCAGTGATTTTTTAAAATCCTGATATTGGTGGGGTTTTTGTGGCCGGTTTCAGTGTCCTAACAGCCTACCAGTAAACATCACAGGAGGGCAATTCAATTGTGTTTTTTACCATTTACCAAAGACTTATATGTGACTAAATGCTACTGATGAATTTAGCCTCACAAAAACATTAAAATGTAGCACAGTTGTAGAGGCAATAAGTCCTTGAATGTGAGTTAAACATGGTGAAAGCAGCTTTTTAAAGGTTGTATCAGCGATTCTGGGCCAAAACATAAATTATCACATTCATCTGTTTTTACCTCACAATCCGCTAGTTGCCCGCCCCATAAGCAGGCCGTCAAAAAAACGCGTCTCTCTAGGCAGCCTAGGGTCCGAGATCGCACACAAGAACAAATGGTACTACCAACACCTCAAAAGCAAAATAAACAGTGTTCCAACCAATCACGTTCATGAAACTGCGCGTCCATGATCAAACACGGGAGGGAGGGGCTAGCTGGCTCTGTTTGTTTTGGATCTCGCAACGGAAGTGAGGGCAACCAGAATCGCTGATACAACCTTTAATGTCTTAAACCATGAACAAACATGATAGCATAATATTGAAGACTTTACATTTTGTCATACTTTAAGTATATAAATTACACAACTAAATCAAATAATAATCTTAATTTGGAAATAAAGATTTTACATTACAGTACAAAAGTCTCCAAAGTTTGATATTGAATAACAGTTTGTCTCTATGCTCACTATGAGACGATATGTAAGTTGTGTGTATGATCAGAAATGGTGGATAGGAAGTATCAGAGCTGTTTCAGATGAAGATGTAGTGGTTCAGTTCACCCACATGACCCTGCCAAGAGTTTCTACTGGCCAAGAAGAGAAGACGTGCAATGTGCACTGCAGGCTAGAATTGCAAGGATTGACGTTCCCTCTACAGAAACTGTGCGCATGTATGCCATCAAAAAAGATGAGCACAACAGAGCAGAGATGTACATTAGACAATTTGTAAAGTGACTGCCAAATTAATGAATGTAACGAAGGAATTGGATCTAAAAGATGAAAAATGTGTGATCCCTCATAGTGAGCATAGAGACAAGCTGTTATTCAATATCAAACTTTGGAGACTTTTCTACTGTAATGTAAAATCTTTACGCTCAAACTAAGATTATTATTTAATTTGGTTGTATAATTTATATACTTAAAGTATGACAAAATGTACAGTCTTCAATATTATGCTATGTTTGTTCATGGTTTAAGACATTAAAAGCTGCTTTCAGCATGTTTAACTCACATTGAAGGACTAATTGCCTCTGTAATCAACTGTGCTACATTTTAATGTTTTCGTAAGGCTACATTTATCAGTAGCATTAAGTCACATGTAAGTCTTTGGTAAATGGTAAAAAACACAATTGAAATGCCCTCCTGTGATGTTTACTGGTAGGCTTTTAGGACATGCAGTACCAAAACCAGCCACAAAAACTGTCTAAACTACCCTTTATTCAATGACGTTTCATGAGAAAACTGTTGACAGTAGAGACCTAATATTTTGGATTTGTCCTATTAACAAGTGTGTCTTTGTACTCAATTTTTTTCAGGACATTCTGAGATGGTCAGGTGGGAGGTATTTGATGAAATGACACGGAATGACCCATGACACATCTAAAATCATCCACCTGCTGCCTTAATACTTTACCTACCAATTTTTTAAAGAATGTTTTAAACTGCCTATCAATAGACGTATTGCAAATAGTTAATAACTATTCAATCAGGCAATTTCCCAAAGCCCTTCAAAACTGCAGTCATTAAACCTCTTCTAAAAAAGCAGAGCCTAGATGCCTCTATTATCAACAAATACAGACCAATTTCAAATCTACCCTTAAGTAAAATAATTGAGAAACTTGTCTTTAGGGCTGGGGGTAAACGATTATTTTTAAAACGATTAATCGGGCGATTATTTTATCGATTAGTCGACTAATCTAACTACTAATTGGATGATTAGTCTAACGATTATTTTTGTTGTTTGATTAATAAAAACCATAATGTATCAAATAAATACCCCAAAAACTTAATAATATAGTTTATTAAACACTGTTTTGCACAGCAAAATAAAAAATATAGAATAAAATTATACAAAATAAAAAATATAGAATAAAATTATACAAAATAGGCCAGCCTGTTTACTCTTACAGTCCAACTGAAATCTCTCCTGTACAAAATTACAAAAGATTAAAAAAAATGCAGTGCAAAAACAAACACTGTGCTGTACACAGTACAGAAATTCCTGAGTGTTTAACACAATATAACAGTCCCAACATAGAACCTGATGCAAAATGAAACTGACTAACTAAAAGCCCGTAGAGTACTCTATCTACACAGTGAACATTTTTGATGAGGTGCTCATTTTAATGTTTTCAACGCTCATAAAAACATTAATTCATTCATGACTAGAGCGCACCAGCTTACGTGCAGCGCTGGCCTGGACATTGCTTGGCTCCGTTAGTTGACATCAGAGAACTAGCGTAGCTTCACGATACATGCTATAAGCTGGCTAACGCTAGTCTAATGTTATGTTTGACTCGTAAACGACCACAACATGAATTAGCTCTCTTTGCAGTTTGTTCGTGCCGGGTTAATAGCAGCTAGAACCAAACACGAACAAACTGCACGGAGAGCTAAGATAGTTAGCTAGCACTACCGAAGTGCACAGAACTCAAGCTGCACAACACATTACACAAAAGTGAAATTAATTTAGCCAAAGTTAGTACTCAGTCGTCATGTCCGTAATAAATCCATGAAGCTGTTATGTCCATATGACTATGTTACAACGATAGCTTCAGCCAGTCACCGCAGAAACGTTTTCCTCGTAGATTTTGTATCCATAAAGAAATGATCGAGCAGTGCAGTCGTCATGTCCATAATAAATCCATGAAGCTGTTATGTCCATATGTATGACTATGTTGCAACATAACAACGATAGCTTCAGCTAGTAATGTGCCTGGTGAGCACTCGTCAGTCCCACTCACCGCAGAAACGAAAACGTTTTCCTCGTAGATTTTGTATCCATAAAGAAACGATCGAGCAGTGCAGTCGTCATGTCCGTAATAAATCCATGAAGCGGTTATATCCATATGTATGACTATGTTACAACATAGCAACGACTGCTTATAGCTAAACAGTAGTCGGGAGCCAAAACAATGCAAGTCTCGCGCAAGTTCCCGTCTGCCGTCCTCACTCTGGAGCTGTTTTCAAGCCAGTACAGTGAAAAATCTTGGACAGTTGCACGAGGTTCACTTTGATCTCACTCTGTTGATGAGAGACTGCAGTCTGCACACGCGACTCCCACTCGTGCTGTCAACACAACTAGCCCACTGTGACTGCGCAAGATTTGTTGTGGCTGTAGCAGGTTCAACTGTCACAAAGGCTAAGCAATCTTACTATGTAGGCTAGCGCTAGTTACACTGTCATATGGACATGACGGCCCTGCTCGATGGAAAGAAGTTTGTCACTGTACTGGCTTGAAAACAGCTCCAGAGTGAGGACGTCGGGAGACGGGAACTTGCGCGAGACTTTTGGCTCCCGGCTACTGTTTAGCTGTAAGCAGTCGTTGCTATGTTGTAACATAGTCATACATATGGACATAACGGCTTCATGGATTTATTACGGACATGACGACTTCACTGCTCGATCGTTTCTTTATGGATACAAAATCTACGAGGGAAAACGTTTTCGTTTTTGCGGTGAATGGGACGGAAGAGCGCACGGCACGTTACTAGCTGAAGCTATCGTTGCTATGTTGTAACATAGTCATACATATGGACATAACAGCTTCCTGGATTTATTACGGACAGGACGACTGCACAGCTCGGTCGTTTCTTTATGAATACAAAATCAAAACTACATGGAAAAAGTTTTCATTTCTGCGGTGACTGGGAGGGACGACAGGCACTCGGCTATCTTCTGCTAATGTCTACAGGGTGATTTGAGGTGAGTAACTCCATGCAAAAACACACATATTCAGTGATGTTGATAGGTTTTCAATGTAGTGAGTCCCGGAGACCCACAGGTGGCGAGTTGGGTGGGTCCCTGAGAAATTCAATGGGTCCCGACTCCCCAGTTTAAAAAATGTGTTTCTTTTTTATTATTATTCTATTTCTTAAATTAAATTAATAGTGATAAACTCCTTGATGGTGGTATGATATGGTTATAATATAAACTGATATATTAATGTATGTTCAAAATGTATCTGAAATTAAACAAATAAAATTCAAAATCTGAAAAGTTTATTGCAGAACTGTCACAGTGGCATGACATATTACATTCAAATCAAACAGGATTTTTGTAGCAACATAAATAGCACCAAAATAAAGGTACTCTCTCTAGGCTGATCAGAGTCAGGGAGGAGTGCAGAGGTAGTGGGGACAGAAAATGGAGCTGCAATAGTTTGCTGACCTGCAATAGGTTTCATCTTTTTCTTTGGTGGCATTTTTGCGTTCTCTCTCCTCTGCCTGTTTCTCGAGAAAAATGGGATCTCGTTGGAAGCGCGATGTATGCGCAGGCGCCGTTTGGGCATAACAGTATGGCGGCTGCCGTTCAATGTAGTTTTCAACACCACCGGCGGATTTTATTTCCTTACAGCACGTCCCCTAAACGTTACAACATAGTCGACACGAATGAGCACAGCATCGAGCAGTGGAAACGTGGGTTTATTTAATATGAAGTTCGTATTTTTAATTGTTGAAATGAAATCAGCGGTGACGAGCTAGTTGTTTTGGTAGCGACTAAATAGCAGGTCGCGATACTTTGTACAGGGGATCACGTCTGCGCCGAGTAGATGCGCAGAGGGTTGAAACAGCACTTGTCCGGTCCGCTCACAAGAAGGTTTCTTTGGCCAGTTACTGTGATTAAACACGAGTTGTTTAATGTTCACAATGTATCGTTTTTCATGGGGAAAATGAGATGCGTCCCCGGGACGCATGGATAGTGAGTTTAGTGCGTCCTTTCAGATTTTAATGCGTCAGGGACGCAGGACGCGTACCTAGCAACATCACTGCATATTTATGTCGTTTTGCCACACTATTTGAGCTAAACGAGCGCCGTTGTGTCTCGTATGGACCCAACCTGTGTTGCATAGGTCTTGGAATTGTTTTCTGAGGCCCAGGAAAGCAGATAAAAGTTGCCCCAATGGGTTAGCATTGGAGCGAGTCTGGAAGGCTGCCAGGCAGGTACTGATCTCAGGCTAGGCAACGTCAATTTTCGTCTGGTTTTTTGTTACGAAGAAGTCGGGATGACCCTGGGGACAACTAAAATGGGGTCAAATATGACCAGATTTCTCCTTTTAAGCTGGTTCAAGTCATCTACAAGATTGGAACTATTTTTTTTCCATTGGTGACTTTGTATCAGAACCTACCAATGTAATGTATGGAGTCCCCCAAGGTTCAAACTTGGGACCGACTTTATTCAACATCTACCTGCTCCCACTAGGACAAATCATGCAAAAATAATAACATTGACCACCATTGCTATGCCGATGACACCCAAATCTATGCAGCGCTATCACCAAATGACTATCACCCCATAGATCTTCTGTGCCAGTGCATTGAGCAAGGCAAAGACTGGAAAACTTCCTACAACTGAATGAGGACAAAACTGAGAATTGCTGAGAACTGAGAACAACACCTTCACTCTCTGTCCCTGAAAACCTCAAATAAAACCAGAAATCTTGGGGTTATTATGGATTCTGATTTACATTTCGACAGTCGCATCAAATCAGTAACAAAATCAGCCTACTATCACCTCAAAAATGTAGCAAGACTTAGAGGGCTCATGTCAGCTCAAGACTTCGAAAAACTTGTACATGCATTTATTACTAGTAGTCTAGACTACTGTAGGGTTGCATGGTATACCGGTACTAATTTTGTACCGGGGTACTGAGGAATTTAAAACAGTACTATATTGCATTTGGATGGGACCGGTACTTGCAGCGCCGCCGGGAGCGCCCGCAACAGCGCGGCGAACTCGCCACGTGACGCCACCACGTTGTAACTACAGCTGAGAGGACAAGCAGCAAGCCGGATTTTGGGGAGAAAAAAGAAAAAGCAAGCAAGCCGGAGGAAACCGCTAGCAAGTTAGCGAGCAGCGTGGACTGGAGCAACAAACGGAGCAGGAGGAAAGCTTGGAGAGAGCGAGAGAGAGAGAGAGAAGCACTGAGGGGAGACTGGCTGCTGCAACTGTCACCACGCCTCAACTTGTGGACAAACCAGGGGCGCGAAGTGCGATATGGATATGGCCATACTTTAGCTTAAAAACAAATGCGCAAGGCGAGGCAGTTAACGCCGATGCACCACTGTGTAAATGGTGTTTAAAAACATGCATTGCTAACGGCGGAAACACTTCCGACTTCGCCAAACACTTAAAGGAATAAGCACCCAGACCTGTACACTGAGCTCAGGGAACGACAGGTCATTTCGTCATAAAGAAAAGCCACATTCAGTGCTAAAAGCAAGCACCACCCCCTTCACTCTTAACAAAAGTAGCTCCTGGAAGAAAAAAAATAGAGCTGACATGACATTTTTTGCGTTCTTTTTATTTGAAAAATTATCGAAAAGTATCAAAGTACCAAAACACATGTTGAAACCAAAATGTTGGTATCGTGACAACACTAGACTACTGTAATGCATCTCCTTGCAGGTCTTCAGAAAAAAAACTGTCAGGCAGCTACAGCTTGTTCAGAACGCTGCTGCTAGAGTTCTTACAAAGACCAAAAAATGTGAGCACATTACACCAATTCTTAAATCCTTACATTGGTTCCCTGTATGTCAGAGAATTGATTTAAAAATGGTCTAGGGCTGAAGTGTATCACTTATATTCTCCCACTACATAAGACTTCTAGACCACTAAGATCTTCTGAGACCAATCTGTTAGTGATTCCCAGAGTAAACTCAAATCACGGGAGAGCATCATTTAGTCACTATGCAACAAATAGCTGGAATAAACTTCCTGAAGATGTAAGACTTGCCCCAACTCCAACCACTTTTAAAACTAGACTGAAAACTCTTATGTTCACCATAGCTTTCTGCTAAATCTTTTAATGTCTGCACTGTTTCTTTTATTATTGCAAGTATGTTTTTATTCTCCTTGTCTTTCTGTAATGCATTTTAATTTTGCCTTTATTTTCTTTTAATTCTTCTATTTTTTTTCACTTTATGTTCATGTTATGATGTGAAGCACTTTGAGTCTGCCTTGTGTATGAAATGTCCTATACAAATAAAGATGCCTTGCCTTATTTTTAAACTATTTAGATTTTTTGATTCCTTGTTTGTGTTGAGATTTAAATAAAGAAAAAAATCCTCATTAACTTAAGCTTTTTTTTGCCTTTTTTTCATATCTTTATTTCTGTTTCTAGTCATTGACTAAATGTGTTAAGAAATGAACCGTGTGTTTAGGAACTATATACACTGTTAATTTTTATCCGATTAATCGATGGAATAATCAGTAGATTACTCAATTACAAAAAGATTTGATAGCTGCAGCCCTACTCTAGATATTATTGATCCTGATGGTGTTGGACTATTTGGCACCTGCTTCATTCTTCTTAGAACCCAGATTTAGAAAATGGCAAATTCAGTCAGAAAGCAACAGACGGACTTAAGACAGTGGAGTGGCATAGTTTACGGATAAGTTGTAGGAAAATTACAAACATCCATTACATGTACTCTTAGCTTAGCTCCTATTATAACCTTTCAAACATGGACAATTAGAAAGTCCTCAGCTAATGAGCAAAAGATGATGCATGCATGACTTCAGTACAGAATTTGATCTCGTACAGCGGTTACCAAACCTTTTTTTGCAGCACACCCCCTTCTATGTCCCAACCGGGTTGACACACCCCCAATCCCCCCCTCAAAAACGCACAAGCTTCCACTTTTAAGAGGATGAGTCGAGTGACAGACACCAGCTCAGTAACAGGAAGCACGATTTTTGACCTTAATATTATATTTTCAGCCATGTAAAAGAAAAATTGCAGCAATATTAAATGACTGTGAACATCAACATCATCATAACACAACGGTTATGGAAATTAGAACGACAGTACATTGAATTAAATTGCAATGAAGTTGCAAACGATCCACAACATTAAAGAGCATAGGCTCAGAAACATAAAATAAAATAAAAGAGGATCCATCTGGAACTTTTCAACTGCAGCGCAAAAGTGGCTCAGCCTGCAGTGAGAGAGGGAGAGCGAGAGACAGAGGGGTGGAGGATTCCAAGTAGGCCTATTTGTAGCAGTAATATCAATACTGACAAATACTTACCCATATTAATGCGATGGGTGGGCTTGCATCTTGGCACAAAGCGAAGTTTGGTGCAATGGAAGACAGTTTAAAGGGGCTGCACGGTGATGTAGTGGGTAGCACTCTCGCCTCACAGCAAGAGGGTCCCTGGTTCAATTCCCAGGTCAGCCCGGGTTCCTTCTGTGTGGAGTTTGCATGTGAGCGTGGGTTCTCGCCGGGTTCTCCGGCTTCCTCCCACAAGACTGGTTGCTTGTCTCTACATGTTGGCCCTGTGATAGACTGGCGACCTGTCCAGGGTGAACCCTGCCTTCGCCCAATGATAGCTGGGATTGGCTTCAGCCCCCCCTTGACCCTGAATACAGGATAAGCGGAAGACGGATGGATGGATGGATGGATGGATGGATGGATGGATGGATGGATGGATGGAAGACAGTTTAAGCCTCAAATCCTTCTCAACAGCATCCAGTCTTTGCCTATGTTTAGTTTGAACTGCTGCCAGAGCAGAGAAACCAGCCCCGCAGAGAGAGATAAGTGGTGGCAAAGGGCATCAACTCTCAAGGCTTTCTTTGCCAGGACTGTGAATGATGTCGGTGACTCGGTCCAGAGTGGCTTTCGTTTGAACGGCAACTGCAGTGCTCCATCAGATGAGAACTCGATAAGCTGCTCCTGCTCGTGAAATGACAGCTGTGGGACGGGCAGGGAAACTTCAAATGGATTGCGAATCCAAGCGTGAGATGTGTCCATAGGTGGGAATTTAGTAATAATAAATTAAATTATAGTTTTTTTTATTTAAAATAAAGGGATTACAAAGGAAATGTTTATTGTTCATGTTTTTATTGTAGGCTATGGAAAAATCTCACTTAAAAAACAACACTGTAGCCTAATTGTGTAAGATTTTCACACCAGACCGTCATTACATTGGGAATCCCTGGTCTAGGAATCCATGGCTCAGTAGAGCTTTGACTCTTTGTCAGCCTGGCTACAGTACTGAAAAGTAATCTAGGGTTGTTTTTATTTTCCTCTATTAAAGATGAGTAGTAGGCTGCTCTGGTATTATGGAGTGCTTTCTTATATGTTTTAAGACTGTCTTGCCAGACAAGGCGGGATTCTTCCAGTTTGGTGGAGCACCAGATGATTTCAAGATTATGCCATTTTTTTAAATTTACGAGTTTGGGAGTTATACCAGGAGCTAACTTCCTATGTTTTATAGTTTTCTGTTTTAGAGGAGCAACAGAGTGGAGAGTCGTTCTCAGTAGGCTTCCAGATTCATCTATAAGATAATCGATCTGGGAGGGACTAGATTAACATAGACGTCCTCTGTTCCATTATGACATGGAAGGGAACTCAAGATTGGTGGAATTACTTCCTTAAACTTAGCTACAGCTCTATCCGATAGACACCGAAAGTAGTAGCGGAGCGAAGTCCAGCAGCAATAACTCAAAGGTTATCAAGTAATGGTCAGATAAAGAATTTTGAGGAAAGATTATTACGTTTTTGATTTCAACGCCATAAGATAAGACGAGGTCGAGGGTGTGGCTATGACAGTACACTCTGACTAAGCCAATAGAATCTATTAATGAAGTAAACGCTACACTGAGTAGGGCCCTGTGACGTCAGCGATGCGGAAAACACGGACGGAATCACAGAATCTGACGATGAAAATGGAATCGACTATAAAACGTGGCATTTGTCAAAATCTGGATACAATTTTTAAAATCAATGTTTTCTCTAACATAAGTTTGTCACCGCACCTAAGCTGAAAGAAAAGAAAAAACGCTTTGTCGAGAGTCTCTATTGTATTTATTGTATTTTTTTTGTAATTAACGGACACACCGCTTCACCCAGCGCCTCTGCTCTCTCTGTTTCACCAAGGGGTGGGGCCATAGACGTTGCACCCCACCCCCCCTTCCCCACAATTACCTGCGGAGAGCTTCACTTGCTCCTGTAGGCAAATGTGGTTCCAAGAGTGGCAGTGGCTGGAGTTCAATGCTGGAAGCGACAGTGTGTGCGGGTGTGCAGGCCAGGTGTCAACACCAGGTTGATAAGAGAAACTCTTTTTGAAAGACAAAGGGTTTTCAAATTGGAAAAAAAGCAACAGAGAAAATGAAGGAGCATGAATGGTCTCACACTCATTCAGATGCGACACAAAAGATTGGCTACACTGAAAAAATCTCCAATTGATGCGCTGCTATCCGAAGCCACCGCAAAAGAGAACCGGCCATCAGGTGCTGGAGCTCATTTTCGGCTGCATAGGATTCTTGGGGCGCCAGGGACTCCCACTGAGAGGGGCAGCGAATCGAGATGGTGTGTTGTGGCAGCTGATGGCTGAAAGAGTGCGGACCTGGCTGTGCAACACAATGACACAGGAGAGGCTGACACGTGACCATAATAAATGTTCACTGTGACATTTTGGATGCCATTGATGTTCCTGCTCTGATGAGAGTCTTCATTAGAAGGACAACTGAAAGAAGGTCCACTTTTGGCAACGTATGAGTGGGCCTCCTTGAAGTTGTCCTTCTAATAAAGACTCTTTTCTGTTCAATCCAGTTATTTTTTCTAGTTGTATCAATGTCGCCTCACTGTTAAACCAGATAAGTTGACTTTTGAAGTTTGTGTTTTGATTCCGGAGACAGAAGTAAAGAATTGTTTCTTTGAGATTTCTCTTAATGACTCTAATAGTTTGTTTCATAATATCATCATATCATAATAAAGTACCCAATATTACACATTTCTGTCTTTTTGTTATTCCACGTATTTACATATCTGTGACTGTAATTATATGAATAATTTTTACGCCCGTCCCTGGGCGTTTGAAAATAAAATGCAATCTGGAAAAAGTTCAAACGGATTTCATAAGGCAATGTTCACATTTAAGAACCTAGAATCAGAATCTTAACCTTTTTTACCTTTTGTTTAGTTTTTTTAAAACATTACTCAAACCAATTGAATCATTTATCATTTCAGTAGTTTTAGATTAATAATCGATGCAGCTTTAAATGAGATTCTTACAAGATGGTCTTCATTACAAAGTGGATTCAAATTGACATCACACACAGTGGTTTTTAGACTTTTTCCTTGTAGGTTTGATGGACAGGCATGCATTTATAAGGACATGGAGACACAGCAGCGTCTGTGCAGCTACTGTTCATGTCAACACACCGGAAGCAGCAGTTCTTCTTTTTTGTAGACTCATCAGACCCTGAAAGCACTCTCTCCGTTGAGAGGAAATGCAGCATGAGCGCCCTCTGCAGCTGTGGTACAGATGCACCGGCACCACGCTGTGACCTGTGGTGATGCACTCCACTGAACGTGTATTTTTATTTCTCTCTTCTTTCAGGTTGATGCTGGCTGCAGGGCATCGTGGAGCAGAAGAATTGTGCCATTCCCCCCTTTTTCCTCTCATGCCCCCCTTTGTATGTTTCCCTGTATGTTAGTGACCCCGCATCCCCACCCACCCTTCACCTGACCCTCCTGTCGTGTCCTCACTCCAGCCCGAAGCCCCCCTCTCACCCCATGCTTGGGACAAATACAACTCACTGCCAGCCCAATGACTGCCTGGATCGTCCTGCCTGTCAGCCTGTCTGCCTTCTCCATCACAGGAATATGGATAGTGTGAGTTACAGCAGAACTTGACTTTGTAACATGCTGTCACATTAAAACGTGGTCACGTACAGATGCAACAAATAATAATAGAAGAAAAATATTATACTGTGAAATCCACAATCCGCTTAATATGCAAGTGTATTCACATGCTTAAATGAGTATCCTTTCCAATTTCTTTTTAAAGGAGAAATCCGGTAATTTTTTACCCCATTTTCGTTGTCCCCAGGGTCATCCTGACTTATTTAAAAGCAAAAAACCCGACAAAAATTGACGTTGCCTAGCCCGAGATCTGTACCTGCCTGGCAGCCTTCCAGACTCGCTCCAATGCTAACCCATTGGGGCGAGTTTTATCTGCTTTCCTGGGCCTCAGAAAATAATTCCAAGACCTATACAACACAGGTTGGGTCCGTACGAGACACGACAGCGCTGAATTAGCTAAAATAGTGTGGCGAAACGACATTAATATGTTTTTGTATGGAGTTACTCACCTTAAATCACCCTGTAGACATTAGCAGTAGATAGCCGAGCGGCGCTCGTCCCTCCCAGTCACCGCAGAAACGAAAACGTTCTCCTCGTAGTTTTGATTTTGTAATCCATAAGAAACGATCAAGCAGTGCAGTCGTCATGTCCATAATAAATCCACAAAGCTGTTATGTCCATATGTATGTTACAACATAGCAACGATAGCTTACAGCTAGTAACGTGCAAGGCACTCGTCCATCCCACTCTCCGCAGAAACGAAAACGTTCTCCTCGTAGTTTTTGTATCCATAAAGAAACGATCAAGCAGTGCTGTCGTCATGTCCATAATAAATCCATGAAGCTGTTATGTCCATATGTATGACTGTGTTACAACATAGCAACTACTGCTTACAGCTAAACAGCAGCCGGGAGCCAAAACAATGCAAGTCTAGCGCAAGTTCCCGTCTCGAGATCGAGCAAGAGCTTCCAAAGCTAGCTAGCTACTACTTGCTATTCTCGCTGTTTTTCAACTCCAGGTGTACTCAAAGTGACCCTCGCGCGACTGTCCAAGATTTGTCACTGTACTGGCTTGAAAACAGCTCCAGATTGAGGACGTCGGGAGACGGCAGACGGAAACTTGTGCAAGACTTGCATTGTTTTGGCTACGGGCTGCTGTTTAGCTGTAAGCAATGGTGGCTATGTTGTAACATAGTGGAACGGGTGTGTTCCAACTATCGGGGGATCACACTCCTCAGCCTCCCTGGGAAAGTCTATTCCAGGATACTGGAGAGGAGAATTCGGCCGATAGTCGAACCTCGGATTCAGGAGGAACAATGCGGTTTTCGTCCTGGCCGTGGAACACTGGACCAGCTCTATACCCTCCGCAGGGTGCTCGAGGGTTCATGGGAGTTTGTCCAACCAGTCCACATGTGTTTTGTGGACCTGGAGAAGGCATTCAACTGTGTCCCCCGTGGCATTCTGTGGGAGGTACTTCGGGAGTACAGGGTTGGGGGCCCTCTGCTAAGGGCTGTTCGGTCCCTGTATGACCGGAGCAGGAGCTTGGTTCGCATTGCCGGCAGTAAGTCAGACCTGTTCCAGGTTCATGTTGGACTCCGGCAGGGCTGCCCTTTGTCACCGGTTCTGTTCATTATCTTTATGGACAGGATTTCTAGGCGCAGCCGTGGGCCGGAGGGGATCTGGTTCGGGAGCCTCTGGATTTCATCCCTGCTCTTTGCGGACGATGTGGTCCTGTTGGCTCCTTCGAGCCAGGACCTCCAGCATGTCCTGGGGCGGTTTGCAGCCGAGTGTGAAGCAGCCGGGATGAGGATTAGCACCTCCAAATCTGAGGCCATGTTCTCGACCGGAAAAAGGTGGCTTGCTCGAAGTATCTTGGGGTCTTGTTCACGAGTGAGGGAAGGATGGAACGTGAGATTGACAGGCAGATCGGTGCAGCGGCTGCAGTAATGCGGTCATTGTATCGGTCCGTCGGGGTGAAGAGAGAGCTGAGCCGAAAGGCGAAGCTCTCCATTTACCGGTCAATCTACGTTTCAACCCTCACCTATGGTCATGAACTTTGGGTCGTGACCGAAAGAATAAGATCCCGGATACAAACGGAACGTTGATGAGCCAAACCAGCCGCAAGGATTTCCCCTTATAATAAGTGCGGCTGCCCTCCTGTTTAGGCCGATCATTAGAGCCGCTAGTTAAGTCCATTTGCCTTGATACATAATTTTGGGCGAACATCGAGACTATGGTCAATGTGTGTGAAACACTGCTGCCAGCGTCCCGCTTCCCGTACGCCTTGTTGTTGTCGTCAGAGCCCTGTTTCGCTTGTGTTCCCTCATGTGCGTCAAGTACGTCTGGCGTCAAGCGCGCCCTCACGTGGACTGGCGGGGAATTACGGGTTCAAAACGCAATTAATTGCAATTTATTTATTTTAATCAAGTAATTTCTTATCGACAATTAATCGATAATCGATTAATTGTTTGCATCCCTAATGACGACTGCACTGCTCAATCGTTTCTTTATCGATTACAAAATCAAAACTACGAGGAAAACGTTTTCGTTTCTGCGGTGACTGGGAGGGACGAGCGTCGCTCGGCTATCTACTGCTAATGTCTATGGGGTGATTTGAGGTGAAGTAACTCCATGCAAAAACACACATATTTTTTGCTTTTAATAAGTCGGGATGACCCTGGGGACAACAAAAATGGGGTCAAAAATGACCGGATTTCTCCTTTAATGTATGTGTGTTCCTTGCCCGACAGTTATGCCATGGCTGTGATGAATCACCATGTCTGTCCTGTGGAGAACTGGTGAGTGATGTTCTTCTGATTGGAGGATGGAGCGCAAGATTTTGACATTAGATTTATTTATGAAATAGTCTGATCCCACAGCTACCAGTAGGAAGTGATCTGAACTAATTGTCGCTGCTCCAGGTCTTACAATGTAACATGCACAGAGGAGCTGCCCCGACCAGGCTTCCCCAAGACATGCTGCACCATCCAGGACATCCCCCTCATCAGGTCTGCTGTTCTACCTCTCCTCTCTTTAAGCACAATACAAATGCAATTTTGTGTCCGTGAAGGCCTTGAGACATGAATTGGCATCTTATGTTTCATTAACCCATAAACTGCAAATTCTCTAGCAACAGGCAAATACAAAATAACTTTTGTAAAAAGGTTTATATATAGTTAATATTTCAGTTGTACATCTAGATGTGATTTCTGAGCAAGTAGGTTTATATTAGACGTGTAATGCTGACAGGTGGTAAGAGGCTGTGGCCTTGTATATAGTGATATATGGTATATGTATGTAGTTATTCTCCTACCTTTTTAATAATTGTGTCTCCATGTGCTACAGTAAATGTGGCTCCTTCCCCCCTGAAAGCTGCCTGTTCAGCTTGATCGGCAACGTTGGGGCCTTCATGGGTAAGGCTTCGTTTCAAACTGAATTTAAAACCATACATACACATACAAAGTTAAAGCGTTCTCTCTTTAGATAATTTGTATGACATTTTTGGAAATGTGGCTTTTTGCCAAGGGTTGGATGAGTAGAATGAATGCACTCATATCTGGAGCTACTAGAGCCACTGCCAGTTTAGGATTAACTTAGTTAAGTTTAATTACTACAGCTAGCCTGGCTCTGTTGTTCCTGCTGGTGCCTCTAAAGCTCACTTTTAAATAAAGATGTGGTTTTATCGAGGTTGTAGGTGCTGGTCATTGCCAGGGGCAAAGAAATAGTCCAGCACTCTTCTCTGACTTCAAGTAAGAGACATCTCTGTGAGGTTGCCAGGCAACAAGTGGAGAGTCTCTGTGTCTGGAGAAAAAATGTCTCAGCACATAATTCCCTTTTGTTGTTTTTATTCTTTAGTTTTTGCCCAGATTAGACAAATGGTATATAATGTAGTAATAAGTCAAAGTGAATGATTTATTCTGTCATTATCACTTTGACGCTTGTCACCCTACAACCTGGTCTCTTTAGTCCAACTTGTCTCACAGACACCGTGTAGTGAGCTTTTCAGGTGCTGGGAGACAGACACCAGACTCCCTGTTCCTGTCTCTGTGCCAAGCTCTTCTTGTGTAGTGTAGAGAGAGGTATCCATCTTCTCATCTCACTCTCAACAAGACAAACAATACGCATCTTTTTTACAAGGGTGTATTACAAAGCATACAATGAAAAGGTTTTGTGATTTAACTATAACTGTTATTTGTTTCCATTTTTCTGCTGTAATGGGCCTTTAATAACGATATGGAATAATATGGAATAATGTAGAAATGTTTGATGTTGACATTATGTGTGTTTATATTAATCCTCCATGGTGCCTACAGATGCTATCCACTAGCCTCCAAGAGATACAGAAGTGCTTGAAATAGCCCGTGCTCTCTAATCAATAATGAATGTGGCCTTCCTTCCACTTCCCCCTCTGTCCTCTCCCCTGCATGTGCCCTCCATGGCCTTCCACTTTTCTCCTCCCCCTTTCCTGTGTTATCAACACTCTCATCTGCCGCCTTTAATTCTTCTCTCCCATTGTTTTCACTGTCAATTCATTATTCACAGCAATCTTTCTTCTCATATTTACATTTTTTTTATCTTCCATCTTATTTGTATTTCTACGTTTAATTTATGTCTAATCTCAGCACCCTTCTGTCTCACGCCTAGCTGCTTCAGTTCTGACCTTTGACTGTAGTTGAGCTGTATGTTAGGGTTTTACTGCCTTGGTGGTAGTGCTGCGACAGACGGCAAGCTGCAGGCTCATAGTTGTTCAACAGTAAATGTCAGATGTCAATAGCTAGGATCAATAAACATTTCTGATTTCCCCACTGCAAGAACACAGGAAATATAACAGTTTGTTTTCCATTTCTATGCCTACAATAATGGAATTAACCAATCATGTTGTTATAATTTTCCACCCACTCACGGAGGCTTTTACAATGTAATTTTGACTTACAATGGGCCATAACCGGAGAATACATGTTAATATATTGTAATTATGATAATTTCACACAAATGTCTAATACAATGACATTTTGGACAGATGTGGATGTAAACTGCCGTTGATGGCGTACTATGGTGTGACATTTTTATGGCATTCTAAACCAAGACATTTTTATATCTTTTACAACAAAATATGTTCGGATTGTTTTATGATGTACTTTACCATGCCTTTTATGACAGTTATTACACACTATTCTAGGACTTTTTTATGACATGCTATGGTATGTCTTTTATGACTCGACAACTATGATGATTTGTGACATAATGACTATGACAGAAATGTTTCAGACACTTCACATTTTCCACATTTTGTTATGTTGCAGCCTTATGCTAAAGTCATTTAAGCATTTTTATTATTTGTTCTCCTCATCAATCTACACTCAATACACCATACAGACAAAGAGGAAACAGAATTGTTGGCAGTTTTTGCAAATTAATAAAAAAAGGAAAAACTGAAATATCGCAATGACGTGAGTATTCAGACCCTTTGCTATGACAATCGAAATGGAGCTCAGGTGCCTTCCATTTCTCTTGATCATCTTTGAGATGTTTCTCCACTTTGATTGAAGTCCACCTGCGGTAAAGTGACTTGATTGGACATGACTTGGAAGGGCACACACCTGTCTAAATAAGGTCGCACAGCTGACAAGAAATATCAGAGCAACAGAAGGCTACAAAAACATGTATGCTGCATTGAGGGTCCCCAAGAGCCGCTGCGCTCTTTATAACTCTTAAATGGAAGAAGTTTGGAACAACAAGGCCTATTCCTAGAGCTGGCCCCCAGCAGTAATCAGGGGAGAAGGGCCTGAAGGAGCTGACCAAGAAAAATGGTCACCCTGGCTCCAGAGATCCGATGTGAAGGACAACCATGAATGCAACCCTCCACGATCTTGTAAGCGTCAAGTCTGGAGGAAACCATCCGTCCTTTGTCTACCGCTTATTCTGTATTCAGGTATTCTGTATACTTGTGTCAATATGTCAGATTTCCTTTTTTAATACATTTCCAAAAATGTTCTAATATAATATTTCCCCTTTGTCATTCTGGTGTATTTCACGTAGACAACATATGAAGAAGTTGAAGGGTCTGAATACTTTCTGAATGCGTAACCTACTATACAATTTGTTGTGACATATTTTATGACATTGTAGGTGAAGCCTAAGACCAGTAGGTACGCTTGAAATGTTGACTTCCAAAAATGCAGGAAAAATCCAAAACAAATAAATAGTCCCAAAATGAAATAAAGGGAGAGAAGGGGAGGGGTCAAATAACTACAAGGCTCCACTCCCCGCTTGTCCTGACTGAACACAAGTTCACACTTAACCTATCAAACACTCACATTAAAGGTGCAGTCTGAAACAAAAATACATCCGTTCACTATAAAGTACCACAAATATACTACTAAGGATCATTTTTGCTGTCCACAAATATTGAAATTACCCAAACATGTACTTATAATAAGTATTATGACATACTACAGCATGTCATAATACTTACTATACTATCATAATTCTGATTTATTTTTTATGACCAACTACTGACTTCTGTCTTTTTGTGACATACCTAACTATGATTTTTACCCATCCATACATGCATATGACCATATGTCCATTTTTCCCATTCTCATGAATGTGATATCTCAATAACACTCGAAGGGAATTTCTTCAAATATGGTACAGATGTCCACCTGACTGAAGGATGGACTAATTACTATTAGGTGGTCAAAGGCCACTGTGACCATAACTCACGAATATGCTAATGGTAACAATTCCACACAAATGTCTGCTAGGATAAAAAGATGAATTGATGACATTTTGGACGGACGTGGATGTGATGTGTGACTGGCTGGTTGGCAGAGGCATACATGCAGTAGTACTAGTGACTGTTGTATGACCCTTCCCTGTGTGTCATGCAGTGGTGATGGTGTGCCTTCTGCGCTACGCCCAGGTCATCGAGCACAGCCACCAGTGTTGGGTCAACACCAGTGCTCTGGTGTCCGGCTGCACCAACGCTGTGGGTCTGGTCATGGTGGGAAACTTCCAGGTACGTATCAACTATCCTGTTTACATTTGTGGTGTTGAGCTGGGTTTTGGCCCTCACGGAGCCGTCTGACTGTACGCTTGTGTTTGTCAGGTTGATCACGCCAAATCTCTACACTACGTGGGCGCTGGTGTGGCGTTTCCAGCGGGGCTGCTGTTTGTGTGCCTGCAGTGTGTGCTCACGTACCGGGTGGCGGTGACTTCCCTCGACTACTGGATGGCCCATTTCAGAGTGGCTCTGGCACTGGGAGCCATGGTCTCGCTTGTCCTCAGTATCCTTGTCTCAGGAGTGGGACGTCCCCCTTACTGTGCAGACACAGGTGTTATCTGCTGGGTGTTGCATCATGTTCTTGATCTGAGCCATCATTAACGTTACTGCTTATAACCTGCTTAAATATGTTCTTCACATCAGAAATGTGTCAAAATGAAAGAATGTTGTTTGAGGTTTGATGTGTAACGTGTTGTTCTCTTTTGTTTTGCTCCTCCCTGATACAGGCCACTGTTGGTTAACAACGTCATGGCCACACCTTGCCATCCTGAGATGGCCAATTAAAACATCTTGTTTCCTTCTTCTTTTTCACTCCGCTAACTTTAAACTTTGTCTTTCAGCTGACAGCGTGTCCATTATAACATCTGTCTGGGCTCACTGTAATCTCCCCTTCCTGCCCTCAAAGGTGATGCTGATGGCTTCACTTTCTGTCTTCCCTGTCTGTTTTTCCTCCACCGCTCATCATTGTTGTTCCCGTCTGCCTTCTCTTGTGTTTCCTGCCGGGGATGACACCATTGAGGTTCTTGTGTATGATCTGATGAATAGTCTATGTTAATATGCAGCATTTGCTGATCTGATGGACCTGCATGTAGCAGAGATGTTTGTCCTCCTTAACTCGCCCTCCTCCCAGGCGGCATCTTCTTCATCCACGAGAGCTTCATCCTGCAGCATGCTGCAGCCATCTGTGAGTGGGTCTTTACAGTGGACATCCTGGTCTTCTACGGCACCTTCACCTATGAGTTTGGCACCGTCACCAGCGAGACCATGATGGCAGGCCTGCAGCAGAGTCTCCACCACGGCTCAGGGGTTATCATGGGCCCCAGGGCCCGGGGCTCGACACTGGGTGGGGCGACTAAGGGCCTCAAGTCCCCCGGGGGAAGCAGCACATCCACACATCTCAACTGTACACCGGAGAGCATAGCCATGTTGTAGCTCTGCATCGCTGCCCAAAGGTCTGACATGTCACTGCAGAGGTGCATCATGGGCCTCCACAGGAACGCCAGACAACAGAGGTAGCACGTGGAGGAAGAACCGACACCAGGTTATCCCATCTGTAATGCTCTACGTTCTTTTGTTACTTTTCAATGTTGGTGCACATCACTACAGTCGAGTGTCATGTAGTGATGTTGGAAGGAGGTTGAACACGTGGAGTTTGTTTGAGTACTAGAACCATGAATGTTTTGAAAATGGCTGTTCTGGGCAGTTCTTCACTGGTTGTTTTCCTGAACAGCCCTTTCTGCTCTCTTTGTTCAACCTGTACATCACTGGTGTGCTCACAAAGATGTTCCCCCTCGCCCAGCAATCCTTCATGAACTCCCTGATGCGTTGCGTGGCCCACCTGTTCTGGCCTTTTGCTTATCTCTGCACGGCACACTTTCTGAATGAGAGAATAACGATTTATGTTTGAGTTTTGAATTTGTGTATTAGTACAAAATATTGAATGTTTGCTAAGTGAATAGTTAAGTTATGTATGTTTTACAGGCTATCAGCATATGGCCTTTCAAATCAATCAAGCAGAAACGAGCTGTCAAATCGGCCAAAAATCTTTTGGTTGCACAGATGAATTTGAATGCAAATTTTGATGGTATTTTTAAATGATTTTACAAAGTCTGTTTATGTGTGTTTTGAGCCACTATCATTCCTGAGATCATAATCCATGTCATTGGCATGCTCCGCTGCAGCACCGTGTGCATCTCAATCACTGGGAGCTCTCTGAATCCTCTCTCCCTGGCATTCTGGTGCTGGCCCACGTTTTGCATGATCTGATGATTTCTTTGTACCATTTACATTTCATGCTACCTTTTCCTTTCATTAACTGTCATGTCTGGTGCAAGAATTGCCATCAATCGTCTGATAATTTCCACTCCGCTGGAGTGAATAATGCCTTTTCAGTGAGTAGAAGTTGAGCATGGGGCTCTTTTTTGTTTTTTTAAAGTGACACTAAGACAATTACAATGACCTACATCTCATAGTAAAACAAGTGGATGTGTAAAGGTAAACTAATGTAACACATTTACAGAATAACATAGAGATCTGAATCCAGGCTGGACCCTTGGAAGCCCTGGAACAGGTTTTCTGTTCAATGTGAAGTGATGTCAAGCCTTCTCAGTCGAGTCCACAGGAGTTAGCTGAGAGGTGAATATGATGCTTGTGCCATAAACCTCATGGCATCCCCGTGGTGTCAAAGCAGTGTTACAACCGGACCGTACCAAACGGGTTGTTGAAGAGAATGTGTGTCGTCTATTAGGGTGTGTATTGTTTCCTGTTGCCACTTTCTCATGAAGTTGAGCTGAAATGCCTTTTTTTAAAACCCTTTTAGATCACATCCCTGGTCATATTGTTCACCTACATAATAATATATGCCCAAACAAATAACAAAAAAAACATTTCTTCATATTTTTATATCAAAATCCAATGATTTTTCTGCCTCGAAAAACAAAATATGACGTGCTTACATCAGCTAGTAGAAACCAATAATATCATGGCATCCATTCATCAATCAGCGACTTTTAGCAGCACAGAATGAGAGAATGTTGTGCGGTAATCTTTTCAATGATCAAATCGAATTCAACATCATGTCCCTCCTTCCTCTCCTGTTTCACTCCTACGTCACCAAACAGAAGCTCGGCACTCCTGAAGGAACGTTTCAGCTCCGCTTTAAAGTGATATTTACACCAGACTGCCACGATCTTCCACTGTTCAAACTGAAGATGAGTAATGCCACCAATATAAGGTTACGTTGTGTCTCAGTGAGTGAGTGAGTGATCTTCCTGAGCTGTTTGAGGAGTATGTTTCCTACACAGTATTCCGCCCTGCGTAGTGTTGATACATTTGAACTGTCTAACCACTGGATGCCAGCAATACACGTTTCTAAAAGGTCACCTCACCTACCTCTTTTATCTTCTGTGGGTTTGACGGTCTGAGGCAGAAGCTGCTTTCATCATGTTGTCCATCTGAGAATGATTTGAGGTCTAGAAAGTTTCTTATGTGATGGCGGCTCAGCAATTCACAGCTCGATCCAGAAAGACAAACAAATGTTAACGACTGTCATGTGATGGGATCTGCTGTTATACAAATCATGTGTCGGGTAAGGTTTCTCTATTTGGGTTTTTTTTTGTGCAAATTATTTAACTTCTCATTTTTTGGGAATGCAGCAATTCTGTCTTGTTCTGCAAATCTTGCCAAAAACGACTGGAATCCACTGGAGTTGTGATCGGTTGTATCAGTCAGCAGTAGGTTTATGGATTGGTGTGAGTGCACTCTTTTAGCCTTATCCCTCGTACTGTGCCAGGGGAACATCTTCAGATTTATTCTTTTTTATCTTGTGTTCGGCTGTAGCTTATTTCACCAAACTGTAACTAAGTCACATGAAGTGACTTCTAATGGCAGCTTGTATGAGCCCTCACATCAGGGTTGGGTTTCTTCTGTAACAGCATCGACTCCATAATGCCATCTTCCACAGGCCAAAAGTTAAAGGTGGATTTGACCACTTTTGTCATTTTCTGTCATAATGTACACTGCAGTAACCTGTCATACGGTAACTTTGTTGGTGGGATAATCTGATATTCCAAAAGGCTGCTAGACCTGTCCTTTTCTTCATTCTTGCAACAGCAACACAGAAACCACATATATACATTTTCTATACGTCAAATGTTCTCAATTTGAAAAATATGTAAAAGAATGGTAATGGAGTCAGAGAAATCCTCAATAGTCAAAACAGATTATTTTCTTCTTTTTTTTAATAAATTCTGTAAATATGATTTGTCTATCATTTAGGTACTTTCATTTGACAGAGATTTATATTCAAATATGAAATAAAAATGATAAATTATTAAGAGTTTTTGCATTGGTTGTTCTTGAAACCAAAAATTGCCTTACCGTGGTGGAGAGGTTGTGTGTCTCTGTGATCTTGAGGGGGAGGCTTTGTGCTCCTGGTAGGGTTTCCCATGGCAAATTGGTCTCACGTGAGGGGCCAGACTAAGAATGTTTCAAAAGACCCCATGAAAAATCGAGGAAGAAGAGTGACCCGGCCCGGAGGAAGCCCGGGGCCCCCTTCTGGAGCCAGGCCCAGAGGGAGGGCCCTTCAGCGAGCGCCTGGTGGCCGGGCTTGCCACAGAGCCCAGCCGGGCACAGCCCGAAGAAGCCGCTCCTCAGCCATCCTGTGGGCTCACCACCCGCGGGAGGAACCGCTGGGGTCGGGTGTGCTGCCATATGGGTGGCAGTGGAGGCCGGGGACCTCGACGGACCAGAGCCGAAAATACCAAAATATCACAGTATGACGTACAGCGGTGCTAATGCAGTAATGAAATCACATGATTGTGATTGAACAGTGTTGCCATGGTGACTGACTGGCGGGCAGCAGAAGCTAGCATGGGGCTCCAGTAGGGGACTCCATAGTTCTGCTGGGAGACTTCAACACGCACGTGGGTAACGATAGAGATACCTGTAGCAGCGTGATTGGGAGGAACGGCCTCCCTGATCTAAATCCGAGTGGTCATTTGTTATTGGACTTCTGTGCTAGTCATGGACTGTCCATAACAAACACCATGTTCGAACATAAGGATGCTCATAAGTGTATGTGGTACCAGAGCACCCTAGGCCGAAGGTCGATGATTGATTTTGTGATCGTTTCGTCTGATGGGAGGACACATGTTTTAGACACTTGGGTTAAGAGAGGGGCGGAGCTGTCGACTGATCACCACCTGGTGGTGAGTTGGGTCAGAGGCTGGGGGAAACCTTTGGACAGACCTGGTAAGCCCAAACGAGTAGTGCAGGTGAACAGGGAACAGCTGGAGGGGCCCCCTGTCTGAGAGATTTTCAACTCAGACCTCCAGCAGAGCTTTT
Organism: Chelidonichthys spinosus; assembly: GCA_029853015.1. Taxonomy (NCBI): domain Eukaryota; kingdom Metazoa; phylum Chordata; class Actinopteri; order Perciformes; family Triglidae; genus Chelidonichthys; species Chelidonichthys spinosus. Next base: position 3,879,215 of record CM056831.1, read on the forward strand.
CTGGCATCCCAGTGGAGGTTGGGGGCATTGAACCTGAGTGGGCGATGTACAAAGCCTCCATTGCCGAAGCTGCACAGGTGGTCAGGGAAGCCGTCCAACTGAAGGAGTTATTCCAGGATATGTTATCTCGGAAGACTACCGACAGGCCTGAAAGGGAGGCAAAGCAGCGGGTGTGGCAGGAGTTTGGAGTAGCCATGGAGAAGAACTTTCGGTCGGCACCAAGTTGTTTCTGGAAAACCATTCAGCACCTCAGAAGGGGGAACAGAGAACCATCCAAGCTGTATATAGTAAGGATGGGACACTGTTGACCTCAACTGAGGAGGTAATCGGGCGGTGGAAGGAGCACTTTGAGGGACTCCTGAATGCGACCGACACTCCCTCCACGGTAGAGGCAGAGTTGAAAGCTGATGAAGGATCATCGTCAATTTCCCTGGTGGAAGTCACTGAGGTAGTCAAACAACAACGGACCAGCTCTTTACTCTCGCGAGGATCCTCGAGGGGGCCTGGGAATATGCCCATCCAGTGTAAATGTGTTTTGTGGACTTGGAAAAGCCTATGACCGGGTCCCCCGGGATATTTTGTGGGAGGTGCTGCGGGAGTATAGGGTGAGGGGGTCACTTCTTAGGGCCATCCAATCTCTGTACTCCCAAAGCAAGAGTGCAAGAGTGCTTGGGTACTCAGCAGTAAGTCAAACTTGTTTCCAATGGGGGTTGGGGGTTGTCACCAATCCTGTTTGTGATATTCATCGTCAGGATATCGAGGCGTAGTCTGAGGAGGAGGGTTTGCAGTTTGGTGTGCTGCGGATTGCATCACTGCTGTTTGCGGATGATGTGGTCCTGCTGGCATCATTGGTCTGTGACCTCCAGCACTCACTGGATTGATTCACAGCCTCTCTAAATCTAAGGCCATGGTGCTCAGCAGGAAACCGATGGACTGTCTGTTCCAGGTAGGGAATGAGTCCTTGTTCGCGAGTGAGGGGACAATGGAATGTGAGATTGGCCAGAGAATCGGAGCAGCAGGGGCGGTATTACATTCGCTGTACTGCTCCGTTGTGACGAAAAGAGAGCTGAGCCGGAAGGCAAAGCTCTCGATCTACCAGTTAATCTTCGTACCTACTCTCACCTATGGTCGTGAGGGATGGGTCATGAGCGAAAGAACTAGATCGCGAGTACAAGAGAAATGAGTTCCTTCAGGAGGGTGGCTGGCGTCCCTTAGAGATAGGGTGAGAAGCTCAGTCATCCGTGAGGGACTCGGAGTAGAGCCGCTGCTCCTTTGCATTGAAAGGAGACAGCTGAGGTGGTTCGGGCATCTGGTAAGGAAGCCCCCTGGGCGCCTCCCTAGGGAGGTGTTTCAGGTGCCACCAACTGGGAGGAGGCCACGGGGAAGACCCAGGACTAGGTGGAGAGACTATATCTCCACACTGGCCTGGGAACGCCTCAGGATCCCCCAGTCAGAGCTGGCTGATGTGGCCCGGGAAAAGGAAGTTTGGGGTCCCCTGTTAAAGCTGCTGCCCCCGCGACCCAACACCGGATAAGTGGTCGAAGACGAAATAAATGAATTACACATTATCATGACTTCTTGTTTTGGATCAACTATACTGTAAATTTTTATGATTTTGTTATGGCATACTATGACTTTTTAATGACACTTTTATGATATACTATCCTATGATTTTTTGTGACATGTGCCACATAGTATGCTTTTATGGCACGTTATATTAGGATATTTTTATTACAAAGTATAATATGATGTGTTCTTTATAGCATACTACACTATGACTATACTATTACTTTTCTATGACTTGTTCTTAAAATGTCCAAAAAAATAACCTTTATTTGTGTCATGTGATGCTATGAGTTTTAGTAATTTTTTCATGACATTGTATCAATTTTTTATTATATATTATACTGTGCTTTTTGGGGGGTCATTTTTTTGGAGATAATATACTATGACTCAATGACTTACTATAGGCCTACTCTAACATTTTTATGTTTTATGACATTTCTATGACGTCTGTGAATTTTCATGTAATACTCTTTCATTTTTTTATGATATATGACGTGGCTTTTTGTACATTTTTATGGCATACATGACATGACACATTTTGTTAAACATTTTACGGCATATGGTTCTATATTTATATAGAAGCATATAGAATACTATGACTGACATTTTATGGTTAACTATAATTATTACTTTTTTAAAACATTTATTTTTAAAGACATTTTATTGTATAGTATGCTGTGACTTTTTTTTTTAGATATATAGATATTCTTCATATCAGAAATAGTGTGGTATTGTTGGAGGAATGTGTTGTTTTTCTCCAGACAGTCCTTCAAACTCAAATCATTCATTTCACTTATTCATTGGCTGCTGGCGATTTTTGATGTACTTTTTTTGGTATTCTTGGTATTTTTAAATATTTTTTTGATGTGTATCCTGAGCCACTATCATTCCTGAGACCACAATCCATGTCATTGGCATTCTCTGTTGCAGTAACAAGCACCGTGTATGTGTGTATACGTTGTGACAGGTGCATTTCTAAGCTTTGGAATGTTCCAGTGAGCACTGTTGGGGCCATAATATGAAAGTGGAAAGACAATCATTTCACCATAAATTTTCCTCGATCAGGTGCTCCTCGCAAAATTGAGGAGTGAAAAGAAAAATCAGAAGAGTTGTCCAAGAGCCAAGGACCACTTGTGGAGAGCATCAAAAAGACCTGGAGTTAGCAGGTACTGTTGAAAACGGTAAGTAATGCACTCCACCGCCATGGCCTGTACGCACGCTCACCACGCTCCAATGCTGGAAAAAAAAAAAAAGCATGTTGAAGCTTGTTGTCCCATTTGCTGCGCAACATTTGGAAAAGCCAGTGAAATACTGGGAGAATATAGTGTGGTCAGATGAGAGCACAATTGAACTGTTTGGATGCCATAATACACACCATGTTTGGAGGAGGAATGGCACTGCACATCACCCTAAAAACGCCATCCTAACAGTGAAGTTTGGAGGTGGGAACATCATAGTGTGGGGCTGCTTTTCAGCACATGGTACTGGCAAACTTCACATCATTGAAGATAGGATGAATGGGCAAATTTACTGAGACATTCTTGACCAACATCAGCTGCCATCTGCCAGGATGATGAAGATGAAACGAGGATGGACATTTCAGCAAGACAATGAACCCAAACACACAGCCAAGGAAACACTCAATTGGTTTCAAAGAAAGAAAATAAAGCTGCTAGAATGGCCCAGTCAATCACCTGACTTATTAAAGCCCACTGTAAATCTATGGAAAGAACTGAAGATCAAGATTCATAGAAGAGGCCCACGGAACCTTCACGATTTTTATGACTGTGTGGAAGAATGGGCCAAAATCACACCAGATCAATGCATGCGACTAGTTTCTCCATACAGGAGGCGTCTTGAAGCTGTCATTACCAACTGTTGTGGAAATTTTGCACTATAAGGGTAAATGGCCTCATTTATATAGCGCTTTTATCTAAAGCGCTTTACAGAGTTGACTGACATTCGCCCATTCCTGCACACATTCACACAGCCAGCTCGTCAGGAGCAATTAGGGTGAGGAATCTTGCTCTGGGACACCAGACCAGCCATCTTGCAGTTACCAGCCAACCTGCTCTACCTCCTGAGCTAATGAATAAAGAAACTCGTGGAGTTGTCCTTACTTGAGTAATACAAATATCTACGCAGAGAAGAGTTTGGTACAGTATGGTTGCATAGATACATTCAGATACCAGATGCTTCCTGAGACATCGTGACCTCGGGTCTGATACAGGGAGCTGCTAAGTTCTTATCTGCTAACAACAATACAATTATCCTTTCTACAACCAAGGACAGAAAGCAACTAGTAGTCACTAACATGGAGATTTCTAGAATGAAGATTTCTGAATATCCATCCATCCATTTTCTACCGCTTATCCTGTATTTAGGGTCACGGGGGGGCTGGAGCCGATCCCAGCTGTCATTGGGCGAAGGCAGGGTACACCTGGACAGGACGCCAGTCTATCACAGGGCCAACATGTAGAGACAGACAACCATTCACACTCACATTCACACCTACGGGCAATTTAGAGTCATCAATTAACCTATCCCCATCCTGCATGTCTTTAGACTGTGGGAGGAAGCCGGAGAACCCGGAGAGAACCCACGCTAACACGGGGAGAACATGCAAACTCCACACAGAACCCGGGGCCGACCCGGGAATCGAACCCAGGACCCTCTTGCTGTGAGGCGAGAGTGCTACCCACTACACCACCGTGCGGCCGTAGATTTCTGAATATATCATATTATATTATATTTTTCTCCAACACCAGCAAAGGCTTTGGTACAAAGTATTAAATAAATATCAGTAAGCGTGGTCAATACTCTTTCCCTGTGTGGTTTCGCATTATTACACATAACTTAATTTCTGAACGTATATTTTGTTTGTTTGTTTCTTTGTATGTATGGATTACTTGGGTTGTTACTAACATCTGGTTAAAATGTCATGATAATCGGTGAGCAGTTGGCGGAGTGGTTTTTCGCGCATGTCATGTGCATATGTACATACACAGCAGACCCCGGTTCCAATCCCGGCCGGTGGTCCTTTCCTGCATGTCACACCCCCCTCTCTCTCCTATGTTTCCTATCTGTCCACTGCTAATAAAGGTGTCTATGCCTAAAAAATATCTTTAAAAAAAACACCTTGGGAAATATGTGTACTCAGAAAAATGGTGATGTGTGAGTGTGTGTGTATATACATATATATGTACACATTTATTTATATATATATATATATATATATATATATATATATATATATATTATATATATATATATATATATATATATATATATATATATATATATATATATATATATATATATATATATATATATATACCTGTAATATATATTAAAGGTTTAGGAAACCCATCCATTTATGAAGTCAACTTTATGAGTCAGACTTTACCAAGCAGTTGGATATTATCTTCTGTGGCTCTCTGCTTGGAGACTACAAACGTAGAGAACACCTGCCTTACACTGGGTGATGAGTTACAACTATGTGGGCATTTACCAGGTAGGGAACGTTAAACATGAAAATGCACAATGACAAGTGTATGATCCATCTTTGGAGATATAATAGAGTCATAAAATCAGAATAACTGCACCTCTGTTGCTTCAATGTTTCTTTTAATCTCTCTTTAATGAGACTGTATTTATGTGTAAACGATAGTGATGGGCAAAAGATACCGAGGCTTTGGAGCTTGTGTTGCTCTTCCTGAAGCGGAGTGGTTCGAACCACTGTGTCGGAGCTTGTATCAAACACCGGCGTCACGTGACCGAAGCACTAAAGCGCTTCATTGCTTCGAAATGTTTCGAAGCGTTTCATTGGCTCACAGTGTGTGTCAGTGCGTGTCATTGGCTCACAGTGTGTGTCAGTGCGTGTCATTGGCTCACAGTGTGTGTCAGTGCGTGTCATTGGCTCACAGTGTGTGTCAGTGCGTGTCATTGGCTCACAGTGTGTGTCAGTGCGTGTCATTGGCTCACAGTGTGTGTCAGTGCATTTCATTGGCTCGTAGTGTTCATGCGTCGTGAGCCAGAAGAGGAGCAGACTGAAGCCTGCCACAGTGGAAAAAATTCTATTTCTGAATAAAAACTTGTGAAGACCAAAAACCTGTCTGTTCTGTGCATAAACATTCCTCCTCGACCATACAACTTCTCCTATGACAACCTATTATCTGGACTCTGGTGTAAAACACTTAATACAAAAACGATCTTCTGGGTTCACATACCACGATCAAATAAATAAACCCTTAACCAACATTTAACCCTTCATATCATTTAGATTTATCCGTTGGCTTAAACTGGGATGTTTTACAGTATGGGCGAGTATCAATGAATAAAACACGTAAATGACCACAAACTTTTATTGCTGACATGGGATTGAAACGGTGTCAGAGCGTCAGTCGCGCTCTTGAGAGGTTGCTATGGCTTCAGTTGTCCACCAGATGTCACTGTCACTGAAGCGTTGAAGCTTTGAATCTTTTTCAACACAATTGCTAGGAAAGCCTCAGTGCTTCATAAGGCTTCACTTGCCCACCACTAGTAAACGAGTCACAAAGCATACTTTTACTATTTTGGTGGAAAAACATAACATCACTGTTTAAAATATATACCTTTAAATAATTCATATTAATTAGACAAACATGTTTCTTGTGTGTTTATAGCTCATAATTTATATTTATAAGGAATAGAGTCTGAACAGAAAAGCTTCAGTGCTGCAGTCGACAATATTCTAATCTTAAAACATATTAATGAGAAAAAACATCTTAAAAATCAGCACTTTCAATTCTCTGTTACCCAAGTGGTTTATGCTGCATTCATGCCATATCCAGAGAAAGACGACCGTATTGTAACGAGTGGTCACACAATATTTGAAGATGGTTCCCCCAGCTGCTGAGCTGAAACATTTGTATTACATATGTCTCATATTGGGATTTATTTTGATGGAGCTGCTAGTGACTGAGGATGTTGTTCTTTTAGCCAAATGGAAGATATTGTATTTATGGATGTCATTATATTTCTGACTTTTAACTACAAAAATAAGCGTTGATTCCCATCCTTGAAATTACATTATGCACAAAATGGCATGAACGCGCCCCTATGCATTTCCTGAAACACAAAAACATCGCTGTCATGTGTACATGCTTCCATGCAGGTCTTCCAGCCTGTGCTCCCTCTGTTTTCTTCTCTCCTACAGGACACAAAACAACACTCAGCCAGGGACTGATACCACACTGAAACCACAGCTACAGGATGAGGATCATTTGTGCCATCCAAAGCAATTTTACAAATTCACCTTGTCTTTTTTAAACTCCTCATACTCTGTATTGTCAGTCGGGAGTTCAAGTCGGCAGAGTGGACAAGAGTTGGTCTGGAATGGCAAATAAAAAGATTCAAAAGGAGCTTTAGCAGCCACTCAAACTTGTTCATTAAATGCATGATATCTAGAATATAATTCTGATACACAAATGTTTACCTTGCCCAACCAGGGCAGTATACATCCTGAGTGGAAAAGGTGTTTGCAAGGCATTTCTCGAACCGTCTCTTGTTCCTCAAACTCCAGCAAACACACAGGACACTTGAGACCTTTATCTGTGAGAACACAAGACATGAGATTACATCCCTCCCTGCTTCCTGTGAGCCTGCCTGGTCTACATTGGCTTAATGTTAGAAGAAAAACATGCCTGATGTAATGTATACCATCATATTCTACTGGAGCAGATGTTTGTCACTTGCAGACATCTGTCTATGTCACGATTATCCTGGAAATAATTGTGATTACCGATATTTTGCCGATAATCCTCAAAATATGCTCTAAACTATTAAACTGACAGCAAAACATACTGTAATCACTTTTTGCCATTTTGCCAAGAAATGCATTTTTATTCAACCACATATAGACCGGATATTTTTTGTGTGAAGATCGTTAAATAAAAAAATGATATGAACAAAATTGAAAAATATGTTTTTACCAATTCACCCATGTGACAATATTTACAATTATCCCGATAATGGATCTTCACCAAAATGTGTGTTTTTTCTAATGGCAATCTGCACTCAAACCTATATGTTCCATCCCACGTCACCTGCTTGCTCTGCAGAAATGATCACCACCGTGAGAGTCTGAACGGCAGCTTTGGCAGCCGGAGGAGGAAGACGTTGGTCCCAGTCTGACAAGTCGAACGCCCCTGAGTCGATCAAGTCCAAGCCCTGCATTAAAGACCTACACACAGAACTTCCATCACAACACGGGTATCACTGTCCAGCATCCACATGGATGGGAAGTGTGTGTTGCCTCACCTGGCCAATTCAAGTAGAGCATTCTGGCGATACTGTTCCTCTGGGTTGGTGGGCTCACAGTTGTGTTCATCAAAGTAGGATGCCATTTTGGTCCCGCCCACGTCTGTCACCTCTTTGCATTAAGACATCTGACAGACATATATGGATGCTGATATATATATATATATATATATGTTGTATTATCACTATGTCTTATGGACGTTAAACATGAATAGCGAATAGAAACGGCCCTTTAAAACACGGTGTATTCTGATAACAGGCACACGTAAATGATGACTATGCAATAGTTGGGTGTAGTTATTAGAACATACTACGGCTAAAGTCCGAAGGCCGACTTGTCCAAACAGATATAGCCCAACGTAGAAACGATGAATGACGACGACTTAACAGCTCCACTTACCCGAAATGTCAGACAACAAACATGTCACTCTTCCTGGTATGACGACATGAGCCACGTGATACTCTGTCCAATCGCAGTGGGGAAGGCGCTCTGATTCTTTTTCTCCGTTAGTTTAATGGCGGTTGGCTAACGATAACGTTGGATTACCGCCATCACCTGGTACAGAGCAAGCATTGCAGTTATACTTCTATATAAAAAGTACTGTATGTTTTTCAATCAAACATCTGATTTACTAACTGAATTCAAATTGCATGTTATATAAAGGTGGGTTTTAGATATTTTTTACAGCCTGATTTGAACTCTCTTACCATCCCTGAGAGGCAAATAATGTATTTACTTGTTTAAGTTAAAACGGCTTCAATAAGCTAAGTTCAAATAAATGGTTGGTGAATAAACCAGGTGTGTCTAATGCTGTTTTTCTATTTCAAGTGTTTATGTTCCATATTAAATCTTAAATGTTAATGTTTCTGCTTAAATGCAATTTTCCACACGTGCGCCATCCTCTTTGTTTACCTTTTTTTTTAATTCCTCGAGGCTTCCCCGGTAACCCCGGGTTTCTCGTCGCAACGCTATGAACTGTGGGTAATTCCCTCAGGTAAAGTCAGCGTCATGCTGACTTACAGAAAGTGGACATAAAGGGCTGAAAGACTCCGCCAGCGAGTCCTCGTGCACCTGACGATGTGACAGTGGGACAGCCCACTTAACGGGAACGCTCAGTCCATTTTGATCGTCGCCATCTTGGAATTTTTGCAGCCAGTGAAGGAAGTGACCATATTTGGACTGTGGAGGAGTGACTAGTGGATGCAGCGCCCTGAGCAGCTGCTTTACTGCATCTGGTTTCTGGTTTGGAGCTGCTAAAGGTTATCTTCATAATTCAAGCTAAATGTTCCAGTTAAGTGTTCAAGTCATTCTAGTATTTTTATAGCGTGGTAGCGATCACAAGGCAGCCACGCCCTGAAGCATCCCACTTTATGGTCTATGCCAAACATGGGCAACAACACAAAACAACAGAACAGCCTGACAAACATGATATGTTTTTACATAAGCATTTTACTATCAGATAAAAGCAGAATATCTCAGTCAGTCATCTCCATGGAACTTATGAGTGAACATTGTTTCTGTCATGTGGAAACTTCATTTTGACCCAATACTTTCCTTTCCATGTTACCAAAAGAATATCTCAGTCAAAGTCATGGAATTCATCTCGCAACTCCCCCTCAGCATCTCGGGACCCCCAGGGGTCCTGAACCCCAGGAACCCTGTCTGTTGGACCATAATATACTAAATGAACATCATGCTCTTACTTTATCGGCAATGATACGTTATGGTTTCATTGTTTCCTTCTTTTGACAAATGTACTTATTGTAAGTCGCTTTGGACAAAAGCATCTGCTAAATGACATAAATGTAAATGTAATGCTGATTGAAGAAGACTTGAAACTAGAGTTCGAGACCATAAACTCATGTTTACTGAAATGATACATCAAGAGAGAAGTAGGACCATTTTCTCATAGACTTCTATACACTCTTCTTTTTACAACTAGAGGAGTCGCCCCCTGATGGCCAGCAGAGAGAATGCTAGTTTAAGACAGAACTGGAGGCTGCCTCCTGCTTCCAAGTTGTTTCCTTGAGCAGGAATATCAAATTGACACACCGAATGAAAGCATTTCACAAATGAAGCTCTTGTCTACTATTTTAATACCAAAACAGAATTTATTTGCGTAATCAGACTTGATGTGAGGAATCTCTCTATTCGTAACTACTGACATTCAGACTGAAGAGGAGAAAAACAAAAGTGAACAGACACAAAACAATTTAAAGAAGGTATGGCTTTGGTTAAATAACACGACTAAATTGATTTGAAAAGACAACCGTAACATGATTTCTTAAATAGAGTGAAAAAAGATCGAAGGCTCCAGAATTCCCTGAACAAGACGAAAGGCAACATAAATGTGCTGCATGTTAGGATGTACAGCCAGTTGCTGAAGGAAACGAGTCATCAACAGACTACCAGGCTCCCGTTTCTACAGCCTACAGGTTTCAGTGGACTCACAGACTAATAACATGACAACATGGTTGCGGATTATCGACCAGTCATCAATATTTTGCTGAATTTGCCAGTGTTATTAGACAAAGTACTGATATAATGGCACAGACTGTTACTTCAGAAACACATATAATACAAAGTTGTTAATCCACAGTTGCATAGTCATTGATATATCACAGGCAAAATCCTGTATTGTGTACTTCTTTCAAAATAATTGACCATTAATCAGCTTCTCAATACAGTAATGGCACCAACGTATCTTTGCCATGCCTCCCCGGCGTCCTCCCTCTTTGAATGAGTGGTTATTAAACACACATGCCATGCATGCCAGCGCTTTGCTTACAATGTAGCTGCACCTGATATTTACAAACATTCCAAACTCGTCAGGATTTACCTAGAAACAGTGAAGCTAGTGTGTGTGTGTGTGTGTGTGTGTGTGATTCCACCTCACTGTAAGAGAGAACTACAAGTATCCATTCAGATTGCTCCCTCTATTCTTCTGTGAACATACAAGGAATGATTGGGCATCACGGAGATGCGAGGTTTGTTAAATGTGTGTGAGAGTGAATACTGCAGCTGCTGTTGCATGATGACATATTAAACTTCTTAGACAATCGCTGTAAAAAAGATTCATTTCTTATTGAAAACAGTGTAAAATGGATTGATTCAGTTCAAAATCTGTTTTGTACCCTTCTTCTGGTATTCACACTTAAAACCATTTGCTTTGTCTGTAAGAGTGACAGTCGATGTGGGGGGAAGGGGTTGAAAACACTTGTGTATTGTAATGTTACCTGCTCCCTGTTATAGTTTTCTATTTTAATGCTTTCTAAAATGACAGGCTCAACCAGTGAGCAACACCACTGTCAAAAATGCAGAGCACTACTTCTACAGTGTTCAGTAAGATTCCACCACCATCTAACAAGATAAAAATATTAAAAATATTAAAAATATTTTAAAACAACATTTTGCAAGAATTATAGCTCTTTGCCTGTTGAAAATATCCCAAACTTTTCAGGAGATTGATTATAAAAATCCTTGTAGATTTGTGTTGATTTGAGACACCCTTGTATTGTCACTCAGAACCTATAAGAGCTTCAATGCAAAATGCATAGCTGTCAATCCCAAAATGAGAGAGGAGAAGTTCAACCTATTATAGCAGAGATCGTATGCTGCTTCAACCACATGCACATACATAACCATACATAGTTCCAATGTCACCATATGATTTCAAACAACCTTCTGTGATACAAACACAGTAATCCCATCCCCACTCTACCTATCCAAGCCCGGACCCCAACCTGTGAAACGCTCTCCTGACCTCTAACTGAACAGCTTGACGAAGCAGCCGTGGCAGTAGGGTTTGTCGTTTTGTTCTTTGAACGTGCCTTTGTTGAGTTGCTTCAGGCAGAAGGCACAGACAAAGTGCTCCGGGTGGAACTTCTTGGACATAGCTGTGATGCAGCGCCCCGTGATGGGCTTCTGGCAGCCGGAGCAGAGGGAACCACGGCGCTCGTGGTAGTGCACTTCACAGTAGGGCTGGCCGTCGTGCTCAAAGAAACTCCCATTCACAAACGGGGTGAAGCACTCCTGGAAACAAACAGAGGGGAGTGGACCATGCTCTTATTATTTGGATTACAGCATCATATAGGAGCATTCTTGCTATTCTTTGGGATATAATGACAAATGATAAATATACAGACCCTGCACACAAAACATTCAGGATGCCAAAGGCTGTTCAGCGCTGAGATGTAGTTCTCCAAAATGGCTCTGGCACAGCCGCCACATTTAGGTGCAAACATGTCAAAGTAATCCTTCCTGCAAAAGGCTTTCCCATCCTTTTCATGGAAGCCTTCATAGAAATAAACACATGGGAATCAGTTATGATTCCACACACACACACACACACACACACACACACACACACACACACACACACACACACACACACACACACACACACACACACACACACACACACACACACACACACACACACACACACACACACACACACACACACACACACACACACACACACCAAACAGAGAGAGTCTAAATACCCTCGGGGCCAAAGAAGGATCCACACTGAGCACAGAAGAAGTGTTCAGGATGCCATGTCCGATCCAGAGCCGTCACAACTTTCTGAACAGATAGAACAACAGGTGTTGGGTCTGACTGTAATCCTCACCAGGCATGATGCACGTTTGTGTGTGTGTGTGTGTGTGTGTGTGTGTGTGTGTGTGTGTGACTTACATCCAGTATGGGTCCGTTGCAGTAGTAGCACCGTGGGGAGAACAAGTTGTGGTAGTCTGTCTCACAGTACGGCTGTCCTTCACGCTCAAAGAAGTTCCTGGAGCCGATCTCCTCCTGACAGTGTGTGCACACAAAGTGCTCAGGGTGCCATGTACGGCCCATTGCAGTCACCACCTGGACAACAGAAGGGGTTCTACACTTAGTATGCATGTTCTGACCATGATATGTATTTATGTGACTGTTGCATTATGGGATTGGCTGCACAGTGATGTAGTGGTTAGCACTGGAACCTCACAGCAACACAGACCTGGAATAAAGCTGGGTTTGGGATCTTTCATGGAGTACGCATGTTCTCCCCGTTAGCCTGGGTTCTACCCATGAAACCCCCTCGGTCAAGAGTACCTGTCTGAGTCTGCATGTTCTCTAGTAGACTGGTTACCTGTCTGTCTCTACATGTCAGCCCTGTGATAGACTGGTTACCTGTCTGTCTCTACATGTCAGCCCTGTGATAGATTGGTTACCTGTCTGTCTCTACATGTCAGCCCTGTGATAGACTGGTTACCTGTCTGTCTCTACATGTCAGCCCTGTGATAGACTGGTTACCTGTCTGTCTCTACATGTCAGCCCTGTGATAGACTGGTTACCTGTCTGTCTCTACATGTCTCCCTGTGATAGACTGGTTACCTGTCTGTCTCTACATGTCTCCCTGTGATAGACTGGTTACCTGTCTGTCTCTACATGTCTCCCTGTGATAGACTGGTTACCTGTCTGTCTCTACATGTCAGCCCTGTGATAGACTGGTTACCTGTCTGTCTCTACATGTCAGCCCTGTGATAGACTGGTTACCTGTCTGTCTCTACATGTCAGCCCTGTGATAGACTGGTTACCTGTCTGTCTCTACATGTCAGCCCTGTGATAGACTGGTTACCTGTCTGTCTCTACATGTCAGCCCTGTGATAGATTGGTTACCTGTCTGTCTCTACATGTCAGCCCTGTGATAGACTGGTTACCTGTCTGTCTCTACATGTCAGCCCTGTGATAGACTGGTTACCTGTCTGTCTCTACATGTCAGCCCTGTGATAGACTGGTTACCTGTCTGTCTCTACATGTCTCCCTGTGATAGACTGGTTACCTGTCTGTCTCTACATGTCAGCCCTGTGATAGACTGGTTACCTGTCTGTCTCTACATGTCAGCCCTGTGATAGACTGGTTACCTGTCTGTCTCTACATGTCTCCCTGTGACAGTAGGGCTGGCCGTCGTGCTCAAAGAAACTCCCATTCACAAACGGGGTGAAGCACTCCTGGAAACAAACAGAGGGGAGTGGACCATGCTCTTATTATTTGGATTACAGCATCATATAGGAGCATTCTTGCTATTCTTTGGGATATAATGACAAATGATAAATATACAGACCCTGCACACAAAACATTCAGGATGCCAAAGGCTGTTCAGCGCTGAGATGTAGTTCTCCAAAATGGCTCTGGCACAGCCGCCACATTTAGGTGCAAACATGTCAAAGTAATCCTTCCTGCAAAAGGCTTTCCCATCCTTTTCATGGAAGCCTTCATAGAAATAAACACATGGGAATCAGTTATGATTCCACACACACACACACACACACACACACACACACACACACACACACACACACACACACACACACACACACACACACACACACACACACACACACAACAGAGAGAGTCTAAATACCCTCGGGGCCAAAGAAGGATCCACACTGAGCACAGAAGAAGTGTTCAGGATGCCATGTCCGATCCAGAGCCGTCACAACTTTCTGAACAGATAGAACAACAGGTGTTGGGTCTGACTGTAATCCTCACCAGGCATGATGCACGTTTGTGTGTGTGCAGGGCTCCAGAGTGCGACCATTTTGGTCGCATATGCGACCAAAATTTTTACGAGTGCGACTGAAAAAAATAGTAGGTCGCACTGGTGCACCTAACGCTGCTCGAGTGAAAAAAAAAAATCATAAGCGCAGTATCTCTTTATGTTCTCCTGACGGTATCGTGGTCTAAACCAATAAGAGACGGAGCTCGGGCGGGTCCTTGCCTCTGATTGGCTGTGGTCCTTTTCACTGCTGTAAATTGTGTCAGTTCGAACAATGCGAGCGAGCAGAGCAGGTACTCTGAGCGCTTCGATTCTCTTTGAAAGTGAAGAGAGGCAGAATGCCTCGCCCCGAGACTAATTAAAAAGCCCAAAAACATGCCTTCAGACCGGACTGGTTGAAGCAATTTCCCTGGCTGATGTACGATAAAGAAAGGGACTCAATGCACTGCATTTATTGTCGGGAGTGCGGTCAGAATTTGGCCGGTAATAGTGCGTTTGTGGAGGAGTCAACAACATTTCGCATCGAGACATTGAAAAAGCGCAATGTGTCCAAAAAGCATACTACATGCCGTGATAAGTGTGTTAATAAAGTGGCCCCTCATCCAGCTGCGTTTCAGCGTCAGGCTGTATCGATCAGGTCCGCTGAGGAATCTGAAATTATTATAAAATTCAACGTTGCATACAATATTGCAAAGGAGGAGTTGCCGTTCACTAAATTTAAGTCCGAAATTATTCTGATGAAACAAAATGCTGACACACTAAAGAACAAGACAGTGTGGAGGTTGGAAACGCCACGTACACGTCATTCATGACTGACGGCGACACAGAAGTCTCTATGAAGGAGTGCGTTATTGTCTACTGCTGCATTTTACGTAAAGGGAGGCCGGTCAACATGTTAATTGGACATGTCGAGGTGGAGCATGGACACGCACAGTGTTTGAAGGCCCACATTACAGCATGAGAGATCATGAATAGGAAAATTGTATAGTAGCCTATTCCTAATATTATTATTAAAAATGAATAGCCTAAGTAAAAATATAAGTAGGCTAGGCTAAGATCACATAAACAGTTTTCCATTTGCAATCTATAGGCTAGTGACCTGTATGATCTTTTTATTGTGCCACAAACAGCATCAGTGTGCAGATTGGCTGCAGAAAACGGTTCCTCTGGGTGCTGATGGTGCTGCAGTTAAGCTAGGCCATAAGGGGGGTGTCATTATGTAAAAGGAGAGCGATAAAAAGGTGACTTTTTGGCGTTAAAGGCGACACGATGAAAAATGTGGGTGCGCCTAAATTTTGTGCTGGTGCACCTAAAAAAAAAAAGTTAGGCGCACCAGTGCTACCAATGCAAAAAGTTAGTCTGGAGCCCTGGTGTGTGTGTGTGTGTGTGTGACTTACATCCAGTATGGGTCCGTTGCAGTAGTAGCACCGTGGGGAGAACAAGTTGTGGTAGTCTGTCTCACAGTACGGCTGTCCTTCACGCTCAAAGAAGTTCCTGGAGCCGATCTCCTCCTGACAGTGTGTGCACACAAAGTGCTCAGGGTGCCATGTACGGCCCATTGCAGTCACCACCTGGACAACAGAAGGGGTTCTACACTTAGTATGCATGTTCTGAACATGATATGTATTTATGTGACTGTTGCATTATGGGATTGGCTGCACAGTGATGTAGTGGTTAGCACTGGAACCTCACAGCAACACAGACCTGGAATAAAGCTGGGTTTGGGATCTTTCATGGAGTACGCATGTTCTCCCCGTTAGCCTGGGTTCTACCCATGAAACCCCCTCGGTCAAGAGTACCTGTCTGAGTCTGCATGTTCTCTAGTAGACTGGTTACCTGTCTGTCTCTACATGTCAGCCCTGTGATAGACTGGTTACCTGTCTGTCTCTACATGTCTCCCTGTGATAGACTGGTTACCTGTCTGTCTCTACATGTCAGCCCTGTGATAGACTGGTTACCTGTCTGTCTCTACATGTCAGCCCTGTGATAGACTGGTTACCTGTCTGTCTCTACATGTCAGCCCTGTGATAGACTGGTTACCTGTCTGTCTCTACATGTCAGCCCTGTGATAGACTGGTTACCTGTCTGTCTCTACATGTCAGCCCTGTGATAGACTGGTTACCTGTCTGTCTCTACATGTCTCCCTGTGATAGACTGGTTACCTGTCTGTCTCTACATGTCTCCCTGTGATAGACTGGTTACCTGTCTGTCTCTACATGTCTCCCTGTGATAGACTGGTTACCTGTCTGTCTCTACATGTCAGCCCTGTGATAGACTAGTTACCTGTCTGTCTCTACATGTCAGCCCTGTGATAGACTGGTTACCTGTCTGTCTCTACATGTCTCCCTGTGATAGACTGGTTACCTGTCTGTCTCTACATGTCAGCCCTGTGATAGACTGGTTACCTGTCTGTCTCTACATGTCTCCCTGTGATAGACTGGTTACCTGTCTGTCTCTACATGTCAGCCCTGTGATAGACTGGTTACCTGTCTGTCTCTACATGTCTCCCTGTGATAGACTGGTTACCTGTCTGTCTCTACATGTCTCCCTGTGATAGACTGGTTACCTGTCTGTCTACATGTCAGCCCTGTGATGGACTGGTTACCTGTCTGTCTCTACATGTCAGCCCTGTGATAGACTGGTTACCTGTCTGTCTACATGTCAGCCCTGTGATGGACTGAGTAACTGTGACTGATAATGGATAACTGGAAGTATTATCTTTAAAAAAACCCTCACCTGTCCCACAATTGGCTTACAGCAGGCTCCACACACTCCTTTAGCTACCGTCTGCACACCCAGTTTATTGAGGTCAGACTGCAGGCTACCAAGCATGTTGTCCAGCTTGTTGACCTGTGTTGGAGCCCCACCAGGAACACAACCCTTTCCTTGGGCCATAATCTGAAATGGTTAAATAATGAATACAGTTATGCATTGGAAATGTGCTTGATGAACACAGAAGTTAACCAAAATTAACTGAAGTTTCAGGAGGTTACCAAGATTTTAAAAAATGTGAAAAAGTAGAAGGGATAGGAGACAGGGGTTCATGCCTGCATTGGAGGGAAGATTGGGTCATACTCGGTTTGGCAGCCTACTGACACCAGGATTTTGGGTGTGATTGGTATCACTGGCTCCACTGGTGGAGGGCGGGTAGGGGTTTTAGGAACAGGGGGAGGGGGCTCTGGTTTGGGGGCAGCAGGTTCCTGAGTTGGGGCTGGCGGTGACGTGGCTTTTAGAATTTGTGGTGGTGCAGCACATATTGGTTCCTGGAAGTGGTGAGGTTGTGGAGGGTAAGAGGGGGGTGGAGGGGGAGAGGGAGGTGGTGGGAGGGGTGGTGGTATAGGTATAGGGGGCTGCTGTACTGGGAGTTGATGTTTAGGTTCTTCTGTAACAGGAGGGCGACGAGGAGCCGGGGGAGAGAGAAGTGGAAGCACCTTCCTCACAGGGGTGGACAACTCTGGGGGAATTATGATCTACGGAGAACAGAAACACAGAGAGAAGGAAGGGAACACAGAGAGCAAAGAGTGTGGAAAACTAAAAGGGGATTCATTGGCATATTTGGATAAAATGTTGAGCACACCGAGGCCAACCTTGTCGACCTCACTCCCAGCCCCATCGGTACGGAAGCGCTGGGGTTTGGATGTGACGATGACACCCTCGGTCAGCCAGTCATCAGACTGTTTACGCCGGCGCTCTGATCGGCCGATCCCAAACTTGCCCTGCAGCTCCTCAATGAGACGGTCCTGAGAAGAGTTCTTGTTTACAATGACGGGTCCCATCTTCCTGCGCATGTGAGCATCTCTGAACATGGGGTGCACGTTAGGAGTCTCCTTAGTGCGCCTAATCACTGATTTTATCTAAAAGGGAAGAGTGAGCATCTGATCATACATCCACACTGCTGAAGAAGATGCAGCAGGGCTCTGAGGCAGCAGGCTTGCTGTGGTCAGTGGGCTCAGAGTCATGCACTTCAGGTGCTGTCAGGTGCCTTCAAAACTCAAAACACCTCCCACAACAGCAACAACACAGGCTGCTTTAGGAGTCCTTCACACAAATCTGGTGCAATGGATGAGGAGGATTATGATAAGCCATGCAGAGTAATGGTAGTGCCATTCAGTGAATTATTTTTCATTATTATTATTATTATTATTTAAAGCAGCATCAAAGATGAATCTCTTGATTACAAGAGCATCTCCTTTTCTAAGATAGCTCTGTTCCATTTCCTGACAATGTATTTTAATACTTAATACTTTCTTTCATCTTTATTTTTGCAGAGCTCAAACATCATTCAGATTCTTTCAAGAGACGGTATAATGGAGCGAATCTCGATGAAACACTCCAAGTAGTTCATCATGGTGAATTTCCATCATCAGGACAATTGTAAATATCACCACAAGTGTCTAGTTCATTCTTCCTCTTTATAACAAAAGGATAAAAAAAAAAAGATGTATGTATCCTTTCTCTATGCAGGGAGATCTTATGATCATATTATTTAAAATTATTTGATTATTTACAGAGTTCTGTGAAATTCAATAAAATTATTTTTTAAGTGATTCCAGTATGTTTAAGAGCCATGTTCAGAGTTTTAAGCATATTTTGATGGTTATTGGGATAATATCCTGAATCGCAATGACTTTGGCTAGGAGAATGGTGAAATGTTCATATCGTACCATGTCTTTCTGTAGCTTCTGCCCAATTAAATAGGTATCCAAACTAGACAATATCCCGCATGAGGCTTGACAGTCGGGCTGCAGTCTAGTGACAGGGTGTATATATTATACTAGCAACCAAACTATTAGACAAATATGTTTCAGCCGTGTAAAACCTAATATGAGTAAAACCCCTCAAAGCAGAGGCTAGTTAGTGTGGAAGCATCCATCTCTTAAGCAAGAGCAAACAAGCCTATATTGTGTCAAGCAGGAGTGGAGATGCATACATGTCCAGAAGCAGAGACTCTGTCCATATTGGGAGTCTGCAGCACGGGCAGGTCCAGGGTAACATCAGGGGTCCCGGGGCATGAATACGGGGTCATGGACTCATCCATCCAGCTGGCCTCCGTCAGCGGGGTCATGCTTCCATCCGTGTATGGCCTTTCTGTGTAAGGCGTCATGGTGTCATCCAAGCCATCATGGAAGGACATGGACAGCTCCTCATCAGCCCAGTCCAGATCTCCATTCCCATCAGTTCCTCCGTCCACAGAGTCATCTGTGATGGTGTTGGTGGCGCTGGTGAAAGTGTCAGGCTGCACACTGTTTCTGTCCAGAGGCAGGATGAGCTCCTCATGCATCTCTTGCATTCCTCTGCCTAAACACGGTGCCTGCATCTTCAACTGTGGCTCTTCCACGTGTGCTGCCAAGTGGTTTTGTGCAAAACTCATTGCTAGCAGCTTGTCTAATGCTTCGTCCAGAGAGGGCTCCACAATGGGAGGCTGATGTTCAGTGAAGGGACTGGCTCTCTGGGCTGCAGGTGGTGACTCCAGCAGCTGTCTGCTGGTGCTTATGAAGGCCAGTGGAGAGGGCACTCTCAAAGGAGCGACTGGAGATGGTGAGGATGTTTTTGTGGAAGCATGTGCAGATGCAACAGGGGTGGGTGAAGGAGTCTTTGGAGCTGAGACAGGAGGGGTGAGGTTTTTAAAAGGAGGATGAGTGGAGACATTCAAATCAAGGTTGTGAAAACAAGCAGATCCTTTGCTCGTAGCCTCAGGAGTACAGGGGAATTTAGTGACTGCATTTGAGGGAGAGGCTGGCTCTACAGATGGACTAGGGGACTTGGAGGACTTGTGTTCCAGGACAGTGTTGACTGAGGTTAGTGAGGGCGTGGTGGTGGTATTGGATGGACTTGGGCTATTTCTCATATGGAGGTTGGTGTGAGAGGAAGCAGCTTGAGAGAGGACGAGCAGAGACTTGGCTTGGGACGACAGCACAGTGGCAGAGACATCTATAACAGAGTCCAGGTCTAGGTCACTGGCTGCAGAAAGTGAGGATATAGGACTGTGGGGACAGAGACGGTTCACATGGGGCAACGACATGCCACTGCTGTCTCCTCCATCCTCGTCTATGTGCAGCTCTAGACCAGAAGGCATGTAGAAGAGAGGAGAGGAACAGACAGGCGTTTGAGGCAGATTAAGGAAAGGAGAAGCCACGGGGGCTGGAAGAAGTAAGGAACAGACTGGAGGATGAGGAGAGGTGGTAGACACTCCTGCTGGGTCCAGCAGAGAGCCCAAAGAGCTGGGCTGGAGGACAGACAAGCATAAGCGAGATAAGAGGAAAAGGGCGGTTAAATCAACAGGAATATGACAGGAGAAGCGTTTCTTTTGTTGATATACTGAAGCCCTTCCAGTAATCATTGATGCTGCTTGGTACCTTGAAGTCAGACAAAGAGGCCATCAGCTCGTCGAGCTCTCTTGTGGCACAGGAAGCTGAAATTCTGGCTTGCTGCTGAGAAGGTGTGTCCAAATCACAGTGACGGGCAGAGGAGCTGGAAAACATAAATCCTAATATGATTTGGAATTGAATGCAAACATTGAAAGCTTACTAACAGCAGAACTGAAAATATCTATTATCTATAATGTGCCCACAAGATTCACCATGAGAAGTCAAATTGGTTACTTATGGTTCACTCACACTGCTCCAAGCCCAACCGGGCCTCAGCCGGCCGCACATACCCAGAATCCATCTGTGTGCTACACAGTCATCAACAGTATTTTTAGTCATAAATGGTCTCGATAGCGGGGGGAGATCCGAGTAGAACACTGATGGGGTGTCATGAGAGATAATGAGAGGGACGGCCTATCCATTAAAGCCTACGTCAAGTCCACATTGCCTACCTGAGCATGAAACGAACCGGACTCAAATCCACCACTTCAAGTGTGCTGGGCCGAGGAAGCGTACCGTTCTATGTACGGAACGGAGCGCTCACACTGGACAAACAACCCAGACTTCAGGCTCAAGGATGCCTGGATGCCGTACGGTTGGTGGAGTGTGAGTGCACCCTGAGGGCACACCAAGCCAACTGCAGAGAACCAACTCAAACAGGTGTATTGTCTCACATTACCTATTCAAGTATGTAACGAAGACCGCAGCAAACAGGGGAGATGACTGCAGTATGCATTTACGTTCGGAGGAAGAAAGGGGTCCGCAGTCCGTGTTTTAAATCAAGAAAAGCTATTACTTGCTAGAATATTGATGCCAGTGTAAACAATATTACTACATCCATACATGAAATTCAATCATAGAATAATGCAAACGCACCTGCAAAAGCAGGCAAAATGCTGAACAATTTAACATTATTCAACCGTTTAAAACAAGTTAGGAAGAAAGCAAAACTATGTGACGTCATCCAACATGCATGTCCTACCATGTGGTGTGTTCAAGGTCTTCCCACAAAAAACCAAGAGGAGCCTGTTTAAAATATGACCATAACTATTTGAACATAACATCACCCTTTCAGACGGCAAAGTTATCCATTTTCAAAAGCTCTGAAAGCCTAGTAGCAATATTAAAATTGGAGAACATTGAAATCATTCTCAACACAAAAATATCCATAACATTTGAACCTCTCTCTAATTTTCCACATATTTTGAATGGCTGGAAACTTCTTTGTCCAGGTTTAGTAGATTTCCCAGATGCGTGGGAACCCTCCCACTGGTCGACTGTGGGCTGGGTGTGTTTGGCTGCACTAAAGCTCTGCCACACTTCTCAACCTTTTTCATTCAAGGTCTCTGCTGCTAGACACTACTTTGCACTGTGCCTTTGAGTGGGCAGTTGGTCACAGAAAAAGCACCTGTGTGAAGGCACTGAGCCCTCCAGCTCGTCAAGGAGACTCTCCACGGTGGGTCGGGCCTCATCCAGCCTCGTCCCGTTCCTCTTGGGGTTCTCCTGAGGGGTAGGGCTCACCCTGATGTCAGGGATGCTGCCGTTCTCGTAGTGGGTGATGCTGCAGGATGGTAAGGGTGGAGCTGCCTCCTCTGTGGACACACGACGATACAATGGATTCTGCTCCCCACAGACAGAAGTGATAGATCTGAGGCTTCGTTCGTACCTGTAGTGGGGAATGAAGGGGAGCTCTGTTGCACTGCATTGAGTTCCAGCAGCAGCCTGTCTAGCTCTGAGAGGTTCGTGCCCATGGCAGAGGTCATGGCTCGCGTTGACGTGTCTAATGACTTCTGTTTGTTTGGAAAACTGAAAAGGAGACGGACAGAGACAACTAGTCATGGGACGATATCAAAATTTCACCTCACGATTATCCTGGCCAAAATAATTGAGATTTTTGACATTATCCTGATAATCATCAAAACTGTTTAAAAAAGCAGTAAAACATACAGGAACCACTTTACATTTTTTAAGAAATATTTGTATATATATCACAGATATTGGATTTCACAGGTATGGGATTTTATCACAATAAAAAAAATCTTGATGATGAAAAAGGTTCATTATCGGGATAATCGATAATAAGAATTTAAATGTATTCATCCTTTATTTCTGCAGGGAGACCTTATTATATGTGATCATCTTTTTTAAGTTTGATTGTTTTTCACTAAAAAGGATGTTCACTCAAAAAGATGTCTTATCTGTAACGCAATTAAAATATGACTTTGTTGACAAAATGTAATATTAGACCAGTATGTTTAATCTGAAGCATATTTTGATGATTCTCCTGAGATTATCTTAAAATCACAATTATTGTGGCCAAGAGGAACACTGTGTGCCTGTTCATGCTTACATGATAAGTCCTGAATGTTTTCAATGAGGCTCACTGTTCCACGTCTCTACATGATAGTCCACTGGACAGTCACGTCATGACAATCATCCCGATGACGGTTATTCACCACGATCAACTTATCGTACTACTAACGTATTTTTTGTTACGATCTGCGATAAGATCCAATATCATCCCATCCCTACACACAACATTTCAAGTGTGTGCCAGGATACCTGTAGACGTGGTCCTCTTCAATGTGAGACACCGGAGAGCTGCTGCTGTCCCTGGACCATGAGCTCTTCTGGGCTGAACCTAATGACTGCAGAGAATTCATCTTCAGACACGCAGATGTATAGGATACGTGTGGCTTCAAATATTTAATGTACATCTTTCACTACCAAGTATAATACGTGCTGTGCCATGTCCTTGTATGTGAGAACCCCCTTCCTTGAATGGTTTCATGCATAAAAATGTGTTGATGAGTTGTGCATGGTCACACTACAGAGAGCTACCTGCTGAGAGGAGTGGTGGGAGTCGGGCTGATCTACCAGGGACCCGTTCAGAGCCTCGGCTGAGGGTGGAGGAGGGACTGGAGGGGAAGGTGACACATCTGGGTAGGAGTGTGTTCCAGTAGGGATAGAGTAGGGGGTCTCGTCGGGCAAGAACACCGGTCGCTTTGAGATGTGGGACGTAGTAGATTCCAGGTCCGCCAGCAACGCATCTGAAAGTTGTGATAGTTTAAGTTTTAAAAATGCAGGAAGTATCATGTAATAGAACACAATCACAGGTGTTGCCACTTCAAAATTTAGTTGGGATTCATTTATACAGGGAGATTTAGTATTCATGATTACCTTATTTAAAATAGTTTGATTATTTCTTTTTCACTAGAATGGATGTTCACTAAAAAAATAAAGTGCTCTCTCTCTGTAATGCAATACAAATATATATCTCTTCATAAAATGTAAGATAAATTGACTAGAATATTGTTATGTTCTACTGACTGCGGTGACTACTGACTGAGGCAACTACTAGGACTGTCAAAAAATATTCTAAATTCGACAAGAATCGCGACCTTAAATTGCTTGCACAACACTCTTGTTGTCGTTCATTTAAACTGCTATGCGCAGAGAGGGTGAGAAAGAGGGAGAGGGGGGAGAGAGAGAGAGAGAGAGAGAGAGAGAGAGAGAGAGAGAGAGAGAGAGAGAGAGAGAGAGAGAGAGAGAGGGAGGGAGCATGAAGGAGATAATATATAAAGGCAGGAATTTCTGACCGCCTGTATGTGGCTGAATTATCTTGAGAACCGGGCACTGCTGTCAGAAGATTAAATTAACAGGTGATTGCACAGGAGAAACAATTCTAGAAATAGTCTAGTCACATAGTAAGGTGACCAGATTTCTTATGTGCTGTGTTCACAGCCCCATAGTATAAGATAGAAGCCCAAACTAGGATATTTTTTGGAGGCAGGCAATGTCCATTTATTAACAAAAACATGCTTCATGTTAATGACTTGTATAAAACAGCGTTGTAATGTCTTTGGTAGCATTCGACTAGTTAACAAAGGTTCATTAAACTTACTGTAAACCAAATATAAATTCTAGAAGTTGGACATCTCACCAATAACAGTTAATAACATAACAGTTAGTCCAACAGTTTCAAAAGTAACATATGCAAGGTGGTGATTCATTCAAACAATATAACTCAACCTTTAGGATCCCAGCATTGAAGTGTGAGCTTTTGGGAGACTAGTTAGAGTTCACATCACATCGCTTACACTTGCCATGCTGAAACAGTCATTTAACACTATCCACGTTCATCAACAATCTATTTCCAGTATATGTCTTTCACTTGATATCTACCAAAACTCAGATTTTTAAGTACAAGCCATGCTTTCATCCAATCTGCGTGTGTAGAGAAGAGCTGTTTGTTTCGAAATGACAAACCACTAAATCGACCAGATGATTTATACAGTTTCATCACGCTGATGGTCGGTTCATTTTCCTGGTCCAATTTCAGACTGGCAGCCAAGGCATCTCGCACAAAGATCTCAGGTAGGAAAGATTTGCACAGATCCCTGAACAGATGAGAAACCCTATTGAGTGTTCCTAACATGCTCATATCCATCTCAAGAGTGAACTTGATGATTAGTTCCAGCATTTCTACAGGCAGGGTCACAGGGGATACTATGTCCGAATTTGATACATTGACAGGAAATTCAGGGGAACTAATCAAAGGAATGTCAAGAATAGAACCACCATTAACTTCCACTTCACATGCCAGCCTTGGTGCGGTGTGTCTACTTGCTGGGATCCTTAGCATTTCCTCTTCCTGAATACTCTCTATGTAGGAGCTGACAGGACCACTAAGGCTGACATAGTGATCCTCATGACCTTCTGCAATGTGACCAAGAACCAATGTGGGCAGTTCCTCATGGTATCCTTCAGTGGGTGAAACAATTGAGGTAGCATCCATGCCAAGAGTTGAAACAACTAGAAAGTGAGTGTGGAACATTTGAGCAGCTCGTTGGAGAGTGATGTGATCTCCAAAAGTCCCAGTCTCACCCATATGGTTTGTGTAGTCATACCAATTACCATCTACAAAACAAGACAATGATGTACCATCAACAGCAAAAGGATTTGCAGCCAAATCTGTTACAATCTCTTCTCTAACTGATCAGCCATAGCTGCAAACTGGCAGTTTCCATCTGGGAGAGGATCAAGCTTCACTGTCATTCCAGAAGAAATGAAGGATTCTACATGGTCTTTGTGGGTACAGGAAATTAGAAGGTTTTTTCTTGTCTTCTTCTCGTGGCCGTTGAACTGAAAAGATTTCTTTCTACGTTTTTCCTCACAACGTGAGATACTGGTGATGTCAGCCACTATAAACCATCTTTCTTGGGAGCCATCTGGTGTTTGATATTGAACCTTGTACTTGGACAACCTCAAATTTCTTTTGACAATGATGCCAGGCATAACATCATGCTTTTTACCAAAATCTCTTCATTGACACAGTTTATTGAGGCTGGTAAGTCTATCCATGCATTTCTTGTTTGTTCGACGTGCTCTTTGCCTAATCATTGATCGTCTCTGGTCAAATGATTGTTGTTCACTCCTGGTAGGTAAAGTGTTACTGAAATCACCTGGATGGGTCTCTCTTTCCACCTCTGAAAGATCGCAGTCCAGAGGTTGCATGACATTATTGCTTTTTCTGCCATAGTAGACCTGAAAAGGTGAAGCCCAGTGCAGTGTCTTCTTAGGGTCTTCATTCAGTACTCTGGCATAGATTGGTAAATGGCTTACCCAATTCACTCCTCCACGCTCTAGGTGTAGCAGGTCGTACAACATCTTTTTAAGCAATGATCGATGCATGCACTCTACTTTTCCTCGACTCTGTGGATGATAAGGGGCGCTTTGAATGATCTTCACTTTAAGGGACTGTATTACAGCACCATGGAACTCTTTACCTTGGTCATGTTGTATTATTTTTGGAGGCCCATGTTCAATGTAGATCAAATTTAAGGGCAGGATT
Organism: Chelidonichthys spinosus; assembly: GCA_029853015.1. Taxonomy (NCBI): domain Eukaryota; kingdom Metazoa; phylum Chordata; class Actinopteri; order Perciformes; family Triglidae; genus Chelidonichthys; species Chelidonichthys spinosus. Next base: position 3,905,851 of record CM056831.1, read on the forward strand.
TAAATGGACATAAGACCTTTAGACCAGTGGTTCTCAAACTTTGTACATGAAGTACCACCTGAGCCAGTCCCACCACTAAGACCAATGTTCAAATACAGCAGCGTAGGCCGACACTATTCAGCTACAGACAGGAAGGTTTGTTCCTCATCAGAAGATTATTTACGGTTGACTGTCTTCAGCCACAGCCACGCTGTAGGAAGGGGAAGCATCAGAACTGAATGTCAGTGTTTTCAAACCAATCATTTTACCTCTGCTTACTATCCTGCCATCACAGTTTAGCTTGTAACTCATGACCGTGGCTACGTAACAGGCTGACATTGAAACAAATATAGGACAGGAAATGCTAAACCTATTTTAAATTACATTTCAAGGATCTTAAAAGTATAAGTATTTTCTTAGTATTATATTAATTTAGTAATTAATGTTTCCTTTTTTTATTTTAGAGATTCCTTCAAGTACCATCAGAGAGAGTTTGAGTACCACCAGTGGTACTAGTACCACAGTTTGAGAACCAGTGCTTTAGACAATCACTTTCACCACTAAAAAATAACATTCAACTTCATAAACCCTGTATAAACCCCAAAAAGGAGTTTGAAAAATAACCATGTCAGTTGTCATGACGTTCTGTCATTTAGATTTTTATTAATCTTTATTTATACAGGTAAATCTCATAATATAATATAGTATGACAGTATGTCAGCTGACCACTCTGTCACTTGACATAGAGTAAGATGTCAGTTTGACATTGAAAGTGATATAATAACCATTTATGAGTGGAGGTGTTATGAATGCTTATGTATACTCTCTTCAAATGAAGTGTTCCTGAAAGTTGTTTTGTTGGTTCGTGGTTGTTTTCATGCTCATTCCAGAGAATTGTTGGGCCCCATCACCATCACAACATGGAACAGTGCATAACCGAGCCCACCTTCATACCTAAATCCATTAGTTTCATAAGACATCCCTCTGAAGTCCCCAACAGCCCACTCTATAAATACAACCCTGCTGTCAATGAGAGCTTCATATACCTCTGTAAGTATGCACCACGCGTCTTCAATTTAGTCTCAGTTTTATGAGAAACAGTGTGAACTTATACAAACAGACGGATAAGAACAAAGACGCAGTAAATGTTTCTGAATCCAGCCAAGGGTCGCGGTGGTGCAGTGTTCACCTCGTTGCCTGCAGAGTGTTCACTGGAACACTGGGGAAAAATAGACTCTTACATCACACAATCCATCCATTCTCAGCCGGTCCAGAATAGACGCAATCACCAGCCGCACACTGTCACACTCCAGAGGCTCAGGACAGTTTGGAGGAATCGCTGCACTTTTCAAACGTATCAAATCAGAGGTGCAGGGTCAAAAAACGCCCAGCTAACCAGAAGGTCAGATCACTAACCAGCCTTCGATAATATCATCTAAAATATGCGTCTCTCGGAACTTTAAATCTGTTCATGTATGAATTTTCATTTCCTGTCCTGACCTGGAGTTATGTAAATAAACTATATAAGTCTACAAATAAAATAATGTAGTTCTTGATATTTTGAAAAATAAGAGTGTAGCTTACTTGTAGGCATTTTTTCTAATCTAATTCATCCTACTTCTCCAATTACTCCATTATTCTACGTTTACATTATTCCTGCTCCAAAGTAACTATTTTACTTAGAACTTAAAAGCTGACGCTCAACAGTCCATAGAGACTTGGATCAAGTCTAACTGAAACCCCACTGAATACTCATAAAGCTGCCTTACCCCGCAGTGAAAATGGCCAACGCTGGCTGCTACCATCCACAATCATGTGACCATGAAAAACATACAGGAATATCCCCCAGGCATGGAACAGACTGGATACATTTCTTCTTTGTCTGTGTCAACATTAAAATATCTAAAAACAGAGCCTTCACAATGCAATCTTATAATGAAACGACAACATAGACCTTGTACTCCAGGAATACAAAAAACAAAAATCCTGTAACTATACTCACATAATTGTTTCCACCTATCTTCTAGGCAGGATCGTGTGTGCGTGTGTGTGTGTGTGTGTGAGTGAGAGTGAGAGAGAGAGGAGAGAGAGAGAGAGAGAGAGAGAGAGAGAGAATGTGTGAAGCAGACAGCGGTATAGACAAAGACAGTATGAGCAACAAGGAGTGATAGCGTGTTGCAAGTCTACCGGGGGGCGAGCTGATGGTGACGCTATACTTTCAATAACTATAACCTTTCAGTGCACCTTTTCTCAATAACAAGCACTGGAAATCTCCCAAATCAGTTCTCAGCATCAAATCTGCATTTACAAATAGGATTGTTACTTTACATAAGTCAGAATTATGTCTGTTATGTTAAATTGAGCTTCCCGCTTTAAATAGGCTTGTGCTCCCATGCGCAGTGTGTAGCCCATGTCTGAAATATCATGACCAGCTCAAAATAATCTGCACCTGGTGCCGACATGCTGAACGGGGTCTTACTGGAGTTGACTTTGTCACTCAGAGAAAAAAGCCTCCGCACAGAAAAATACCACAGCTGGCTTTGGGACAAAGGGGAATCATATAAAATACAGTGTAGGATTTATATTTACATTTCTCCTGTAGCTTAGAAGATTTAAAGAGCTGCCTGAAGAAAGATTAATTATGGAAATGTATTCCTAGAAAGTTCTTTGTGGCCTTGGCAGCCATACTGCCTGAAGCCTTCCAAAACAGACCGAGCCAAGTTTGTGAGGGTTACACTATAAAAAGTGTCTCTGGGCTCATTATTCCCCCCTCCCACCTGCTGATACTGCACATCTGCGACTCACGAACCCAAGAGTCCATGTCCACAGGAGACATTATTACAGCTAGATGCATCCTTTCAACTACTATGTCTACGCATTATGCCCATATTCATTCCGTGGTGGGAAACAAACAGTGAGGCCTACAGTTTGTTCCTATGGGTTGGTTGGGTTTTTGGGTTTTGTTGCTTTCAGCCCTTTATTGTCAGTGTCCCTGACATGAATGCAAATTGGTAGCTGTCCAACCTATAGGACATGGATAAGATGTGGACTAGAGCTGAAACAATTAGTCAAATAATGTCCCAGTTGCTACATACAAAATGTATCTGCATCTATTTTAAATCATCAACTAACTGCGTAGTCATTTTAAGCAGGCAAAAATCCCAAACACTCTCTAGTTGGACACTTTGTTAGGTGTTAACAAAGCTGTCTAGCTCACTAAGTGGAAATAGAACCTGATATAAAAATGATTTATGATATAATTCATCCTTTATTTCTTCAGGAAGACCTTATAATTTAACATAATTTTATTGTTTATCCCTATTAAGGATGTTTAGAAAAAGATGTGTATCTTGTTATCCGTGACAATAAATATGTGTTTCTTAATTAAATTTAGAGCGCTTCCAGCATGTTTCACTGCCATTTTAAGAATTCTAAGCATATTTGGATTGATTTTCAGGATAATCATGACATGAAATGTTTTTATCATTCCATGCCTAGTTCCAACAAAAGGATTTGCTGCAGTTTTTGTCTTTTTTGATAGTAAACTGAATATCTTGGCGCTTTAGACTTCTGGTCGGACAAAACGAAGGTGTCACATTGGGCTGTAGGAAATTGAGAAAAAGTAATTTATTTTTTTATACATTAAAACAGAAAAATATTTTTAAAAAATGTGTTCTTTTCCTTCTTTTTTTATCTATTAAAATAGAAAAAAAATCATTGCAGCCCACATGGATGTCACTATAATCACAGATACTTCTATTGCATTACAGTTAAGACCCAAAACTGTCTCATTTTTTTAAACTATCAAATAACCTTAAATAAGATGATCATAAATCAAAAAGTCTCCCTCCATAAATAAAGTATAAATACATGTATGTATCCTGTATTTTTTAAATCAGGCTCCATGCATCACTTCTCTGCCAGGAGAGTGAGCTAGACAGCTTCTTCAGTTCACTCGTGACGATGTTTACAGTTCCTAATCATGGAAAATTCACCACGATCAACTTATTGTGACCGTTTTTCTTGAGATCCATGATCAAAGTTATATCATCCCATCCCTACTTTATATTATTTATTTATGTTATTGCTATACATTTTTATTGTCAGTTTTAGTGAAGATCCTTTTTAAACAAGCCAAAACAATCAAATCATCTTAAATAAGATGATCAGAAAGCATAAGGTCTCCTTGCATAAAGGATAAATGCATTTGAAAATGTATAATTGTATCCTGTATTTCTAAAATCAAGCTCTTTTTTCACTTCTCTACCATGATAGTACGTTGGACAGCCGTTTCAAGTGCCTTGCGATGATATTTACGATTATCCCAATAATGGAAATTCAACACGATCAACTTATTGTGAGTGTTTTTTGTCATGATCTATGATAAAAACCTATGTCATCCCATCCCTAATCTCGTTGATATCATTTAATGCAGGTCATAAAGAATAGTGACTGAAGATGCTACTGAAATGGTCTTGCTTCACTCTTTTCCTCTGAGGAAAGTGTGAGGAGCATTGAATCTGGCATGGAGATGGACAGCAAGCCTTTGAAAGTCCGGTCCATGAAGAGTGAGAAGCATTAAGAATGCAAACGTTCACTGAAAGCCAAGTAACAGGCTAATCTTTTCCATTTCAGACAGGGGGTAAGAGCCAAAGGACAAAGTCCAGTTCTGCTTCCTGACTCAATAGTCCATTGTGCAAGGTCTGGAGGAATGAAGTGGTCATCAAACAGGACATGACTAGGACTAATACTACTAGCTGAATTCATCAAACATCAGTCAAACGAGATATATATATATATATATAAATAAATAAAACAGTGGCTCACTGTCAGGGAAACCATCTGTGGTCACACTGTGGCAGCTAATCTCCCTACGTTTAACAACAACTCAAGTTATGTGGATATGATACACATTCCTGTGGTAGTGGGTACATGTACAGTCCTGCCTCTCCACACACACACACACACACACACACACACACACACACACACACACACACACACACACACACACACACACACACACACACACACACACACACACACACACACACACACACACACCACACACACACACACACAGTTTATCAGATGGAGTGAAGGTGCATGGGGAATTCCACACATTCCCCATCCATGGGGGGGGGGGTTGGTACATACGGCTGCCTTAATCCAGTGAAACACCACCTAACATGCAACCCGTCTAAACTGGAAACAAAATGATGATGGATTTTAGGTAGAGAGCCGGTAAGGAATGTGCTCAAAAACAAAACATCATCTGTCAGTGCAGAAAATTAAATAAGGTGTTGACAATTAAAGGATTCATTCCACCAACTACAGCATGCTTTGAATTCCAGGATAAGGGAGATGTCAATGTTTTACTGTCCATTTCCAGTGTGTGGAGCACAGTGCAGGGAGTATCCAGGGCCGTCTAATCTTTTGTATTAACATGTGGGCAACAGTGAATGCCACAGTCACCTGTTTATAGCCAGGAAGCAAGAGAGCAGAAGTGGCCGCAGCCCCACAGTGAAACCCTACCCCATCATGCAAACTCAACACGATATTTATATCAATCTAGACAGACAGGGGTCAGGGAGAGAGGTGGTGGATGAGATACCAGTGTGACAGGCAGTGGAGGCTGGAGAAACCAGGGACCGACTACACACAGAGAATGTGTGTTGTTCATTTAGTAAATTATGGTCCCATTTAGAATCAAATAGTCCATAAAGTGGGGCTTGCTTTACAGCTTGGCTACCTTGTGATCGACAGGTCGCTACCATGGAATCGCTATTATCGCTACGACCACATATCCAAAGTTTAAATAGAGTCACATCCGTTCACTGGTAGAAAAAACATTTACTCATAAAATCCATGATGAGAAGGACAAAATGCCAAACTCGAGGCTTCAAAACAGGATTCTACAAACCAATGGGTGACATCATGATGAGTCTGACTGGTCCACTTTTTTACAGTCTATGCTCAACACGCTGTATAATACATGTCAGTATTCACCCATTCACACACACATTCATACATGGACAGAAGAGGCTGCCATACAAGGGACTAGGTGTAGGACCATATAGGATTTTATAATTTTTATTTTATTATTTAAAAACAATAATACTCATAATAACTTGATCATGGTGACTTTCCATTATAGGTTAGTGTTTCCCCTAGAATATTTTTCAGGCCCGGCGGTACCCACCAAAAAAACCCTAAACAGACGAGACGCGTGGGATGGTGTATTGGTGCAGTTGGATTAAGTCAGGTGGCACATTTGCATTCAACATTTTTGTTCAACCAGAGTGTATTCAAGGTTTTCAAGGATTCAAGGAGAGAGTGACTTATTAAGGTGCCGGTTGATGGAAATTATCCAAAATTAGGGTCCGGAAGAATATGGCTTGAAAATAAGGAGCATCACATTAATAGCTACAGATACTGTAAAACACTATAACGACATATGAGTGCATATATTGTCTTATTTTATCAAGTAAAATATAAGTCATAGGTTTACTCAACGGCCTAATAGTACATAGAAATTGAGGTAGAAATAGAATAACTCAGAGTTCTGCAGCTTATCAAAAAACAATCCTTAATTAATTTTTTAATTTTTTAATTTTATTAACATAGGCTGCCTAAGGGCGCCATCAGGGTCTCCTTGGACTGGCGCCCCGCCAGGCCTGTACAATGGTAGGGGAAACACTGTAGGATAATTGCGAATATCGCCACACGTGACTTGAAAAAGCTGTCTAGCTCACTAACATGGTAAAGAAGTGAAAAAATTAGTCTGATCTTAAAAAACTCAAGTAATCAACTCAAGCCTTCAAGTGACCACCTGCCCATCAGGATCTAATCGAACACATTCATGCCCAGATGGCTGAGCCTTCACAAGCAGTTTAGGGTTCAGTATCGTGGCCAAGGACTCTTCGACGTGTGTGGACTGGAGGAGCCGGGGATCAAACCGCCAATATTCCCATCAGAGGATGAGCTGCTCTAACTCTGAGACACAGCTGTTCGTTATACACAAGACACACAGACTCATACAGACAAAGGATGAATGAGTGTAATAGCAAACCATCTGAAAGACAGAAGCATTTCAGGCTGTTTTCTTCAAAACAAACATACCCAAAAATAACCAGTAAACTCATATCCGAAAGATGACACGCCTCGCTAGAGAACGCTGGACCAAAATAAAAGCACTTCCCCACAGACCAGTAAATCAGATGACAGGGAAGGTTTGAAGACTGACACCCAGTCACTGAGGACATATGCATGTGTGAGGACCATATGCCAGTGACACTGAGAAGGTTTTGTGTAATTGGGAGAGATGAGGAAGTCCCTCAAAATACTGACTGAAAACACCAAGCCATGGTCCAAACTAGTAGCAAACTTATGGAAGAGCACAATCAGGCCTAAATCATAGATTTAATCAGTGGATGAAGCTCGTCTACAGCAAAGATCTACCAGCTACCAACAACCACTCGTGCCAATAGTCACAATTATCCTGATAATAAAATCTGCTATTGTCCCATCCCTATTCGGTACCGACCACATGAAAGACTACTTTTGCGGCACATGATTGGAAATTCAATGACAAAAGAATTTAGAAAATAGAAGTTATCCCTCGCCTTTTCACAGACAAGAAGATTTAAACATGCCCTTGTGTGTCCCAGTTGAAGTAACAAGAATCCAGCAGGGGACCCAGATCCCAACTACATTACCCAGACTGGTTAGGAAAATAATAAGCACTGCTCTCAGAGCCAAGTTACAAGGCCAGGGACTGGGAAGGTGTGGAAACCGCATGGCAGGAGGAAGAGTAAAGGCCGTATTATGACCAACAGCCCCCACCCACATTGAAGGCCCACAGCTGCCAACTGCTCATTGTTTTTCTCTTGTTTCCTCAGGATGTGGGGCAGGGTCTGTTGCCTAAGTGATGAGGTCAGCCATGCAGCTCTCTCTTCCCCAGAACAGGATGGGTGTGGAGCTGAGGAACAAGACTGATTTACCGTCAGAAACTCTAGGCGAGCCCACTGGTGAGGAGTGGTATGCACTAACCTTGCAGCTCTCATGGGGTGATGAAAGCTGCTTTAGTAACACTAACTGTGCTGCCGACACACCGGGGCACAGAACTTCCAAGATGTTTCAGTATGCTGTGCAAAACATTGATGCTGATTGAAACAACTGATGCTTTTACAACAAGCAACTTTTACTTCTGCCCAGAGAATAAAGGCTGCAAGGTTATTAACTGGCACCATTTCATTCAATCTAAGTGAATAAGAGTGAGTGTGTTCACAAAAGACATGTTGAGCAGGTGCTGCTGTCGGTTTCAGCCCACATAGCTATCAGTATCGGCAAAATAGAGCTGAGAAAGGCACACCGTTTGAAGCCTGTCTGCGTTCAAGCAATAAATGGTATCCATGTTTTTTCTCAGGTGTTACATCAGTGGTAGGCTACTGCACATTATTTTATGTTTCCTCTTCAGTGTTTTACTTGCTCAGCTGGAAGGAAATATAAAATAAGGGAAGTTTGTCTTTTGGGATGATATTAAAATGTCAGGTCAGGTTTATCCTGGGCAAAATAATTGAGATTTAGTAATGCATCATATGCTTAAAATTCTTAAAAATGGCAGTAAAACATACTGGAATCCCTTTAAAACAAACAAATAAATATTTGTATTGCATCAAGGATAGGACACATCTGTTTAAGTAAACATCCTTTTAAACAGATAATCAAAATATCTTAAGCATAAATAAACAAGTACATTTTTTTAAATGGTAAAATTGTCTGAGTCTAGTTTTTTTATTACATGAGTCCTCCCTACTTTTTAAAATCAGGCTCTCTTTTTCAAATCATCTCCCATGATAGCAAGATTAACAGGCACACATCTTCTTGTTGTTAACACTTAAAATGTTGCTGTCTCCTATACAGACTAGGGATGGGACGATAGAAATTGTGAATAGTCTCACAAACTACAAAACACTGTCTATCTTGCTATCATGGCAGATAATAATGGAAAAATAGAGCCTGATTTTAAAAAGTAGGGAAGGATCATGAGCCTTCAATTCATGATCTCCCTTTTGTGTTGTTGATTAACAACACACAGATGTGCCAGGGCCCGTTCCACAAAGCAGGCTCAACCAACTCTGAACCTAACCCTGAACTCTGAGTCAAACAACTCTGAGTTTTCGGTTCCAGAACAGCAGTTCGGAATTAGTTCAGTCAACTCTGAGTAGGGTTGCAAAATTCCGGGAATTTTCAAAAGTGGAAACTTTTCATGGGAATTTATGGGAATAAACTGGTAATTTTTGGTTGGCTCTTCAAAGGGGACTTAAATATAGCTGAGGAGAGTTATTTTGTAGCATAATCTTGACTAAAACAAACAGATACCATTCAAATACACTTGAATATCCATGCCATTCCTCAACCACATGCACAGAGCACACTGCTTAGTGCATGGCTATTGAGACCACGCCCCCTACTGGCACTGTGCATGCCTCCATCACATGTACAGAAGATCACGAGAAGACTGGACCACACTTTTGAGTCTGAAGCATAAAGACTATTGAAGGCACACATTTGAGCTTCTGGACTAAACGAAGTGAAGTAAGTTTTGATGCTATTATGGGGAAATATATTTATTAAAGCTCTAGTCTACGATTTGAAAGGTTTGAAAAAAGCATCCCCCCCCACACACACACACACACACACACACACACCCCTCCCCTCTGTGTTCCTCCGAGCTCGTATCGTTCTCCCCTCCCTCTTATTTTATAAACCTCCCTCTTATTTTATGAAAATAGTTCACTGAAATGTTTCTGAAAACATTTTAGGAGAGAAATAAGATATGCAGTTGCTGAATCTGTCTTTATTTTAGATCGACAACGGTCAGTTTAAAAGATTTTCGAGAGCTTGCGGGCGGTGGCCCTCCATCTCTCGAAATTCGCCATTCCGCGATGGCATTGCACGGCTTCTTACATAGACAATGAATGGGAACATTCCATTCCATTTTTGAATGTGGGGTTGGGAGATGATATATTGAACCTAACATTCCTGTTTTTGACTTCACCCATGAAACAACTAATTAAAACATGTTCTGTTCTACTTTCAAATAAATCTGTTGAAATATATGTTGAAAACATTTTGTATGGATGTTTTCTTTGACTTCTATGGAGTAAGAGAGCTTCCAAAAAGATGTGTCCATGATTCTAACCATTCGTACTCGTAATGATAAACATTTGTATGTAAATAAAAAAGTTGTACCCAAAATTCTGCTGTCATACACATGAGTCTGAGAAATTGTTCGGGTTAGGATTGTTTTTATGTGAGTATGAATCTAAAAGCTGTGAGTGCAAAGTCTTGTGAATACAACTCTAATTTCTACGACTACGAAGTCTTCACTGTGAACACGAATTCAAGTTTGTGGGTACGAGTAGAAAAAGTGTTGAAATGACGTCACAGCAGGTCACAGGCAGGTCACAGGGGAAAGTAATCGAACCCCGAGTGATGCGCCGAAGCCGAGGATGGCTGACAACAGCAGTGCACCGATGGACACTGCGGGTAACTCAGGGGAAGCAGCATCACAGGTAAAGTAAATAACACATCCAACATTTATTTATTTTTATTTAGTTATTTATTTCAGGAAATTGTACTGTTTTAAATCATATACAGTTTATGGACGTGAAGACTGCTACTGCTTTAGCTTACAAGCTAACGACATGCCGGTGGCGGTGATGCTCAGTTAGTGCTTGCATTAGCTACTAGCATTAGAAGTTGGCTTAAGTTAGCTAATTAGCGCTGATGAAAACAAAAACAAAACTAATTTGAGATATAATGTTGACCAACATTATGGGCGTTACGGTGCGTGTTTGTGTTGCGGTGCTGCAGAGACGTCTGAGGCTCCATTCTCCACGTAATTAGTCGTTTATTTAACCAGCACTATTACTCTGAAGCTGTTTAATCAAGGTAAAAAAAGAACCATAAGGAAAATATCCTGCATAGTTCCTCTGTAGCCTCTTTGATCAGAGCTGCGCCCCCAGTAGCGGGCGCACCGCTGCTGGGGGCCCTATAAGAGTTATTATTATTTGCCTGCAGTCATTTGCTTGAGATTAGGCGCACAAGTGTGGTTTGCATGGGTCCAAACTATAGTAATAATAATCATAATTAATAATATAATAATTGATTTTTGTTGTATTAACTTGCATGCTAATGATTGGCATATATATTATTTTGCTAAAATACAAAATTATTTTGAATGTCTGTCCAGCCTATGTGGAATTGATAGATTACTGTATGTTGGTAAATGACTATGTTAACAGTGGCATTTAATACATCAAACTTGTTGTTTACAGGGACCAGTAGCTGCTCGGTTATTGGAACGCCTGAAATCAAGGATTACAGATGTGTTGAATCAACCACACTTGAATTTGGACTATTTACAATACATTGTAAATCAAGAAGCATTCATTGTGACGGCTGCCTCCAGTACTTTAAACATCCCAGCTGAAATTGTGGAGTGTCTTTTATCCCTGCAAAATAAGATCCACGCAGCTGTTTCCCAAGAGAGTCCCTGTGCTTTCATTAGAGCTGGAGGACGAGGCCGACCAAAGTTCGTTTTTTCTGAGGAGCTTCTCATGTCGTTAGCTTGTAAGCTAAAGCAGTAGCAGTCTTCACGTCCATAAACTGTATATGATTTAAAACAGTACAATTTCATGAAATAAATAACTAAATAAAAATAAATAAATGTTGGATGTGTTATTTACTTTACCTGTGATGCTGCTTCCCCTGAGTTACCCGCGGTGTCCATCGGTGCACTGCTGTTGTCAGCCATCCTCGGCTTCGGCGCATCACTCGGGGTTCGATTACTTTCCCCTGTGACCTGCTGTGACGTAATTTCAACACTTTTTCTACTCGTACCCACAAACTTGAATTCGTGTTCACAGTGAAGACTTCGTAGTCGTAGAAATTAGAGTTGTATTCACAAGACTTTGCACTCACAGCTTTTAGATTCATACTCACATAAAAACAATCCTAACCCGAACAATTTCTCAGACTCATGTGTATGAAAGCAGAATTTTGGGTACAACTTTTTTATTTACATACAAATGTTTATCATTACGAGTACGAATGGTTAGAATCATGGACACATCTTTTTGGAAGCTCTCTTACTCCATAGACTTCTGTTCATATTTATGCTTGGATATAATATATTCCCAGTTAGTTCCCCTAAATGCCCATTAATTCCCATAATTCCCATTATTCCCATGGAGAGTTTCCAAATATGGAATATTTCCAAAATTCCCAAGCTTAAGTTCCCGTGGAAATTTACTGGAAACTTTCCGGAAATTTACCGGGAATTTTTCGCCCCTTTGCAACCCTAACTCTGAGTATGTTAACTCAGAGTTACGGGTGTGCCTGCCGATTCTACAAAGCCATCATCAATGGAGCTCCGATACTACAATTCACCATGGCAACCGAGGGAGCATTATTAGATATTACTGAGTGTTTATGTAGAAAACGAGCTCATCCTTAGAAAGCACAGCAACGTACCTGCATCAAAGTAGAGATAGTTGGCGTGGCAGACATTTACGGCCTGACTTAATGCGTATAACGGAATGAAACAATCGATTGATCTAAAGGTGATAACTCTTTATTTTCAGCTTCATAGAGCGACTCTGTGGTGTAACGGTTAGCAACACTGCCTACGGTGCAGGCGACAGGGGTTTGATTCCCGTGGTTCACAAAGTAGCGCAATGAACAAATAATCATTTTCATATAGGTGTAATCCCCCAGCCACAAAAAGAAACTGGCTTCAGCTGAAAATTAAGCATAAGAATATCAGAATATCCCTCTTCTCAGGGTTAACAAACTCAGGGTTTCAGCAAAACCTGCTTTCTGGAACGGGCCCCAGGTGTTGATTCAATACAAGAAGCTCATTTCAACACACAGTGTATCAAATGAATATACAAACACTATTTCTGATTTAAGTGTTGATTTGATCTGGGCTGGATTAACCTGCTAATGGGCCATGACTCACCCTGGGTTCCCCAAATTAGTTTGGTTATAATTTGACTTAATACACATTTATTTAAGCAAATGCACTATGTACATATAGTATTAAATCATTATTTAAAGTAGTAACACTATATTTTGCCACTTGGAAACTGGTTCTGGCCTTTGGTTCTTTGGCCCTGTCAGTAATACAGCCCAGATTTGATTAATTGATAAACGGTGCAAATTTACAAGCAAAAGAAAACTTTCATGCTTTCAAACTATTCTCACTTTAGTTGTCACTCTCCAGCTTAATGCATGTCTGTACTTATCCAATTTTTTCACTGATATCAGTCTGCTGAATCCCACACAACCCCTCACAGAGAGAGGAGCTTAGCTTCAAACCCTACAAACAGTAAACACAGGAGCAGGACACAGTGAGGACGGTGAGGCTGGACCAGGCTGACCCTCAACACAAGGACCTGTGATAGACTGGTTACCTGTCTGTCTCTACATGTCTCCCTGTGATAGACTGGTTACCTGTCTGTCTCTACATGTCAGCCCTGTGATAGACTGGTGGTTACCTGTCTGTCTCTCTATTGGTGGCATGGTGGCGATGGTAGCAAGGCTGCAGTAGCGACCTGTCAATCACAAGTTAGCCACGCCCTAAAGCATACCTTGCTTTATGGTCTGACTCTACATGGGACTAGAATTTACTAAATGAATGGATTGAAGAAGACTTGAAACAATTGATTGAGCCCATAAACATGTTTAAATGTTTACTGAGATAATAAATCAAGTGAGAAGTAGGCTTATTTTTTTGTCTTCTTCTATAAATCATAGTGAGAAACATAACTTCATGGTTCTGTGACCTCAAAGCTCAAGAGGTGTTTAACAATGATATAGTCTCTGCAATTACTACAGGACACTTTTTGGGGACCTACTTAACTGACAGGCCTCCCTCTGGTGGCAGCATGCACAGGGCGGAGCATAGTGGTAGGAGGCGAGTCATGACCCAGAGAGTATTTGGCCTTGGACCCCGACAGAGACATACAACATTCCTCAGCAGCCTCGCCCCCTCCATCAGCCTGCTGTTCACGCTTTTTCAGTGAGATTGCGTCTCCCTTTCAACAAACAAACAGCTCTTTCACTGGCCCATAAGAGCTGGAGCCTCTAATGCCCTGTATTCTCAGATTGAGTCAAACCCAAAATCATGATCAGATCAGTACAATGGGATCACTCCTACAGATACCTGACATGGTATGGGACGATATGTCACAATTATCCTGGGCATAATAATTGCAATTCACAATAATTATCCCAATAAATCAAATTAAATCAAAATATGCTTAAACTCTGAAAATGGCACTCAAACATTCAGGAATTACTTTCCATTTTGTTAAGAAACCTATTGTGAGTGTATTTATTATTTTTATCCACATTAAAACTATCTAACTATGGGCTTAACAAGTGAGTCATTCTGAATTAGCAAGGTAAATATAGCAAACTGACCAGCTGGTGAAAACTATAACAACCTGAATTAGAAGTTAAGAGGGTCCATGTCAAAGGTCAAGAGCCAGTGAACCAAAGCTGTAACTGGTTAATGAGGCACAAAAAATAGATGGAGCTGATAGACTGCATTGGGGCTACAAATATTCAGTATATGTCATTAACATCAATGCTGGTGTTTGATATACAGCAGATAACATGCAGTAGTAGTGTTGGAAGGATTCGCTTAATAATCAGTTCACAGAAAAATAATGAGCAACAATTTAGATTCTTTTTAGAAAAGAGAATCTGCTGCTTTTCTCAGCCTTGTCACATCGACCATTGGTCATGCAAAACAAACTATTTGAAGATGTCAGTTTTAGCGCTATTTTCAGATATTTTTGTCGACTAAACATTTGATTTAGTAAAAAAATTGTAATTATTTCGTTTCAGCTCTATTTCTCAGTTCTCAGTAAAAGACAATGCCTCAAAAACAGAGAAAAGCATGGCCAGTTCTAATTGCTACTAAACCTAGCTTCTCCCCAAAACCGCTGTCTAGTTGGAATCGTGGTAGAGAAGTGAAAAATAAAGCATGATTTTTTTATTCTAATGTATTATGCAGATAGACTTTGACTGATGATCTAATTTAATATTATTTGATTATATTTCAGGATAAGCGGTAGACAATGGATGGATGGATTATATTACACTAAATAGTTAAATAAAACCAAATGTGTGTCTTATCTGTTGTGCAATAAAAAATGTTTTCTTAAACATTTTTTTAAGTGACTCGAGTGTGTTTCAGTGCCTTGTTTCGACATTTAAACATATCTTGATGATAATCGGGATAATATTGTGAATGGTTTGGATTTTGGCCAGGATAACCGTCACATGTAATCCTCACATGGTCCCATGCCTAACAGAGACACTGGCACAGCCACACCAGTGTAATATATCAAACCTGCCTGTAATGAACAGGGTCAGGAACAATAAGAATACTGTAGAACACGGTTTTACCTCCTATTGATGAGGCATTGACCATTAAAAATGTCAGGTCACTTCTCTACCATGCTAGCAAGCGTTTTCAAATCACTCATGGCCATGTTTGTGATTATCCTGATAATAAAAAAATTACGTAATTAACTTATTGTTAGTGCTTTGTTTGTTATCCCTTATAACGTCCCATCCTTAGTGTTGACAGTAGCGTTGACATGATAAAGTGAGATGACGGTTTCTTTAGGGTGTTTTTCTTTTAAGGTCCAACCACATACAGTATTTTACACACAGAGGACTTTCTCTATTGTCCCAATGCAGCTGTCTCCTGTATGAAGGATTTCCATTTGGAAATAATGAAACTGTATGGTGAGTACTGAAGTATCACTAGCAGTGGTCTGCTCCATTAGTCTGGAGATACATTAAGCCAGCCAAGCCACGGTTGAGCTCACATTGTGCTGTAGTGTCTAAATGGGAGGCCTGTTGACTTCACCACTTCAAAGCTGGAACGAACAGCCTGGGGCAGGAGTTGAGGAGGTAATGTTGAAGCCCGGTGTCAACATGCCAGCCAAACATCTCCTCCTTTTGGCGCATACAGCGAAAAAGCACCTCAATGAAAACGCGCAGGAAAGCGTATTAGTTTGGCCAATATCACCGTTACTACAGAGAGGGTGAGTTTAAATGGAGGTGGTGGTAAAGGCTAACAAAGTCCAGCCGCTAAGTTACTACGATGCTAATGTCAAATGTAAAACCAAACATTCACTGCTCCACACTGTGGAGTGACATTTCTGGTGTAAAAAAGCCAGCATGGTCAGAGTAAAGTGGCCCAGAAAGTGTCTTTTTAACATTAGAACTCGTCGTAACGAGGACTCCTCCACCCTGCTACCCGCTCCTCACTGAGGGACAAACCCGTAAATTCCTTCACAACTTACCCAAGTCGTCCATGGTGCTACTGGCTCTGGCCCGTGTCCCTTTTTAGATTTGGTAACGGATCAATTTGAAGAAGGCTGACTTTTCCTCTCCAAACCAATGTGTCTGCTGCCCTGGAAGTTTGTCAAGCTATCTCTCGTGAACGCGCTGCAATGTGTGCATGTGTACTTTACCAGTGCGCGCGCTCTGACTGAGGCTCAATGATTACACCTAGCGGCCAAAACAGGGAATAGACAAAGTACTGACAGCTGACGAGGTACTGGGACATGCTATGATATACAAGCGACCATTTTTACGCTTTTCCGGTTTCCACTGAACACCGCCAGTGCCGTTGTATAGGGGGGAAAGGTGATGACAATTCTAAGGGCCCACAGCCCGCTAGAGCCCACACAAAGCCCCCAGTAGGTGGCAATTAATTGGTAGAGGGGCCCACACCGATATTCTTTCAGGGGGCCCAGAAATCCTAGCAACTGCCCTGAACACCGCCATTTAAACTTTTAATACTGTTATTGTTTGCACCTTGTCGCTTTTGCACAAAGAAATAAAACAGCAAGTTCTGCAAAATAGTGGATGTTTAAAGCCGGAAAGTAAACAAATAGACTATAACGAGGCTAACGACGATATACGTCAAGAGTCTCGGTCGGTCGGTCATTCTTTACAAAAAACATACCGGTGTGGCATTGAATTGCATTTCAACACGTAAACCCAACGCAGAACCATCTGCGTTCTCCAAGCAACTGCGTGGCCGTTGCGTGATCACTACGCGGAAGCATTATCAGGGCTTAACTTGGGCTTTACGCTATGCCCATTCCTACTTCACTTCATTCAAGGCAGCATGCCATTTCTGTGTTTGCACCTTCTTGTTTGCTTCTCCAAAAGTTGGAAGTGTTCATTTGTTGCATAATAACAGTACAGTCAGTCTTTTACTTATGTAGATAAGTCATTTATTTAATGGACAACTTGGATGGTCATTTGGAAAAACCAAAGAAACTTTGACCTTGAACACATCACCGCCCCCCTTCTTCAGACCTCTGTTCAAAGCCGATCCCCCAGAACGAGTACTCGAGCTCGGCAGAGTGTGCATAATCAGGAAGTAAACATTGACAGACAGACTGACCAATTCATTATTTTTGGCCCAACTTTTTTGATTGGACAGGGTTTTTACAGTCCTGCCATGACCACAGATGATATTTTGTAAAACATATTTGATGTCAGAGCATTTCATGTCTTGATGGCTGTCGGTATGTTAAAGTGATTTCAACTAATATATCAAAAAGTGTTTCTGAATAGAATCACCTACTCAACCTTTAAGATATGAGTACAAAGTTTTACTCAATGTAACTTAATCATGTCATGTGATCTGCAATTAAACACATGGACCACACACAGTCCAGCCATATTCTAGGTTTCTTAGTACTAGGTACTAGTCTTGTTTAACTGATGCTACTTGTTATTGAACTAACTCCCATTTACTGCTGGAACCCTGTAAATGTCCCACGTCTTATATGTGGACATCCAGGTCACAAATATTATTTAATTTCCGAGGTTAAAATTTACATTAAAAAAGGAAAATAGACTTCCAATCACATGAGTTTAAATTACGTAAAAAAAGAAAAGGGTAACACTTGTAATTCTGTACTTTGATTTGCATTTTGTGTCCCAAATAAAACCATCCATCCATCGTCTACCGCTTGTCCTGTATTCAGGGTCACGGGGGGGCTGGAGCCGATCCCAGCTGTCATTGGGCGAAAGCAGGGTACACCCTGGACAGGTCGCCAGTCTATCACAGGGCTAACACGTAGAGACAGACAGGTAACCAGTCT
This sequence comes from Chelidonichthys spinosus, assembly GCA_029853015.1. Lineage (NCBI taxonomy): Eukaryota > Metazoa > Chordata > Actinopteri > Perciformes > Triglidae > Chelidonichthys > Chelidonichthys spinosus. The sequence goes on from CM056831.1 coordinate 3,924,048, forward strand.
ATCACAGGGCTGACATGTAGAGACAGACAGGTAACCAGTCTATCACAGGGCTAACACGTAGAGACAGACAGGTAACCAGTCTATCACAGGGCTTACACGTAGAGACAGACAGGTAACCAGTCTATCACAGGGAGACATGTAGAGACAGACAGGTAACCAGTCTATCACAGGGCTGACATGTAGAGACAGACAGGTAACCAGTCTATCACAGGGCTGACATGTAGAGACAGACAGGTAACCAGTCTATCACAGGGCTGACATGTAGAGACAGACAGGTAACCAGTCTATCACAGGGAGACATGTAGAGACAGACAGGTAACCAGTCTATCACAGGGAGACATGTAGAGACAGACAGGTAACCAGTCTATCACAGGGAGACATGTAGAGACAGACAGGTAACCAGTCTATCACAGGGCTGACATGTAGAGACAGACAGGTAACCAGTCTATCACAGGGAGACATGTAGAGACAGACAGGTAACCAGTCTATCACAGGGAGACATGTAGAGACAGACAGGTAACCAGTCTATCACAGGGCTGACATGTAGAGACAGACAGGTAACCAGTCTATCACAGGGCTGACATGTAGAGACAGACAGGTAACCAGTCTATCACAGGGCTGACATGTAGAGACAGACAGGTAACCAGTCTATCACAGGGAGACACGTAGAGACAGACAGGTCCATCCTGCACGTCTTTGGGAGGAAGCCGGAGAACGCATGAGGGAACACACACACACACACACACACACACACACACACACACACACACACACACACACACACACACACACACACACACACACACACACACACACACACACACTTTATCTGGCCTAAAACAGCATCTATTATTTTAATTACATTTACAATGTCTGACAGCTGGTTCTCTGTAAAGTCAGAGTACATGGAGTTTACTACCTACCAGCCCTCCCAGAACACAGGACAGAGTGCCAGTGTTATGTGGCCAAATGTGAACTTATTTTTGATTTACTTCCCAGTAGTTATTGCTGCCCTCTCTCTGCTTGGGCTGCACCAAAAAGTAATTACCATGGAAGGTAAACAGGCTTTGGACTACTTTGTTAAAAAGAATTTCCAACAACACTTTGCAATACAATGAAATCAATGAAACAAAGGCAGATTTTAGCATGGGAAGTCATAATCCTGTACATTCATCATATGCACAATGCTGACTGAATGCTATAAGCAATCAATATCACATACTGCCTGATTGAATCTCCAATGTGCTGTTGAGCTCTTCCTCTCATGTTGGAACAGAGCTGTGGTGTCAGGGTCGCCATGTTTGTGCATACAAGGCTGGTGGTCAGTGTCAGTTTCCGACAAGGGCTCTATATTTAGCGAGGAGACGGGGTGACCCAGTCGGACTGCAACACATACAGACCCACTCCTGCGGATCCCAACACTCTTTCACCTGCTGGCTGCTTCTTTTTATCAGAGTATGGTGAAGAGGAGGTGAGTTGTGATAGAATACTATTACAAATGACATTGCAGTACGCATGTATTCTCTCAACTGTGATTTTAACAATGTTCCCATTTACAGCACCCCCATGCCGCAGTGACATGCTGATATGACTTAGATACAGCTTGACAGTCCATCTTGACGATTAGTGAAGTTGCAATTAGATGCAACCATGTGCCAGTCGGAGGTGCCGGGGGCCAGACTGGGCCTGAACAGTCCTGACCCGCTGGTGAGAGAAGCTTTTCTGATGGCCCATGACTACATTGACTATGTAACCACTGGTGGGGCATATGGCATCATGGATCCTGCCCCTACAGCCTGCACTGCAGCACTGCGCCATGCTGGAGAAGAGCTCCTCACCCGCTTCCCCATCTTCTTCCGGCGCTGGCCTCGTGTCTTCCAGGATGTGACAGAGAAGACAGCCTGCCCCATGCTTCTGAGCATCCTGGACGAGCACTTCTTTGCCCCTGTCCCTGGGGATCGGCACAGGGACCTGGCCTGGAGCGCGGTGCTGTCCGTGTATGTGCTGGCTGGCCAGATGGCTCTGCATTGCCATGAGAGGGACATGGTGGGGGTCCTGCCACAGCTGAAGGAGAGTGTGGGGGCTTATGTGGCTCGGGTCATTTGCCCTGAGATACGAGACAAGGGAGGATGGGTAAGACAAGCAGATTCCCTTCACTCCTTACAACATACACATCCAAGGCGGCAACCTTTGGTTCTGATATGCAATGCTAGTCCTGAAGGTCAAATCTGCATTCTGTCTACTGGCCAGCAGGGGCCACCTCCTCTATATTGTAGAGAAGTCTATGAGAAAATGAGCCTACATGATGTTCATTAAGTATATTATGGTTCAGATAGCCGATAATGCTGATTATGCTACAGGACGTGGCTACCTTTTGATTGACAGGTTGCTACCATGGCGTTTCAACTAATGTAATAAGCTACAGAGATTACTTTAACACTTAGCTGTAAAGTTTACCTTGCATTATGACAATCATTTTGTTATGTCACAGGTGTACTAGGAATCAAGGAGGTATGGACCCAAATGCAGATAAAAGGTTTATTTAAACTATAAGCTAACAAAAAAACATCCAAACCTCAGGGAGGCCACAAGGGCAAAAACACTACACGAAAAAAAGGATAATCCACAGGAAAACAACAGAACTCCCAAAACCGTAATCCAGAAACAGGCAGGACAGATCAGGTAGTGGACACACATCAGGTATAACACAGGACGACCAAGCAAAGACAGAAAGGACTAAATACAAAGGGCTGATTAGGACAACGACAGACAGGTGTGGAAACACAAGGGCAGGCTATGGTGATTGGGGAGAACAAGAGGCAAGGCTGACAAGACAATGAGACACAGCTGGGACTCCTGGGAGACAGAAAAATGGAGGGAAACCAAGACAGGAAGCAAAGCACATGACAACACAAGACAGAAGGACTACAAAATAAAACAGGAAACCAACACTACAAAAACCCACAGCTGTTAACAGCTTCAAACCAGAATGGTGGATCCAAATCCAGTAAGCTCTGCCGCTTGTGTTTGTCAGATCCAGCAGTCACTCCTCCAGAGTCCAAACATGGTCACTTGCCTTCACTTGTAAGAATTCCAAGATGGGGACAGCTCAAATCCAGGATGTCTACAGACAAAATGACAAACTCCAAACTCTCCAAAACCCTAGTTATAGGAGCCTAAATGCTATTTTTAGTTGATTAGTATTTCGATAATAATTTAAGTTTACATTTAAGAAGAGGTTGTTGTTATTATGATAAAAATGGGTTATTTACATTATTTACAGGTGAACAGTTAATATTAATAAGGTACTATTTAATTCATTTCACTTAAAAATGTGTGGATGTTTAGAGGTTAAAAAATCACGCATGTAACCTTTAATGCGGATTGATACGTGTCTGCGGGATTCACGTGAAGAAGTCAGTCAGGTCAGTCGTCATGGAGTGGAGCCACACAGTTTTTTGACCTCTGCCTTTACCTCTGCCTTTACTCAGCATTTTCTAGATATTTTGCTCTGGCCTTTTTTATTTTCATCATGCTGGATTGTATCTTGCTTTATTTTTGGAGTAAACTATGAAAAGGAGCGAAAGAACGTGTGGAGTTTTTTTTTGCCTTTAAAGTGGATGTTACGAGGGAGGAGAGCGTCAAGCTCACGACTTCATTGATTAGGAACCTACATTAGTCAACAAACCAAAGGGTGACGCCACCATGACTACATCCACATCTTATTTACAGTTAAACAACCATTACACTCGGTTTGTAAGTACCTGGCCCCATCGTATCAAACAGTGAAAACCTGTGGCACTGCAGTGTTTTACTCCGGCACATCCATAAATATCACAGACATGATCCAACGGTTTGAATTGCAGCAACAAAGGCAGAGATGTCCTTTTAGTCTCTAGTATTTGCCAAGATGCAAAAACATTGGATCCTACACTTCCCATAATGCAACTTGGTAGCATCTTTCATGGAGCCTGGTTATAAACCACTGAATTGACAATACTTGTGCTTGTTGTGATAATGAAATTGACACTAATTTAATTTAATAACTTTCATTTTGACAAATCCAGAGTTGTGAAGCTCAAGGCTGCACACAAAGAATTCCTGTTTGTCTGTTCTCCCTGCAACCTCCTGGAGAAACAGATTGTACTCATTTTGGCAAAACAACAACAAAGAAATGATAATCAATTGGTTTCCACATGCCGAATCCGAACTTAGAAGTCAAATCAACACAAACCAGATGTTTGGACTATGTGCTCCTTTAGAGACAGCTTTTTTCTCCTCGATCATGTGTGAACGCTCCCTTACTGCATTCAGGAACGAAGATACTCCCCAAAAACGATTGGTGTATCCTTTCAACAGGACATACTGTTGCCACAGTCCAGTGTTCTGAAATGTATGATTTAATATGACGTTTTCATCTCTTTATTGCTTTCTGACAGAGTGGATTTGTGTCACGCTTTGGAGAGAAGCAGGGGTTGGAGAGCCAGGTGAAGAGCGTGTGCTGCTGGACACTGCTGGCATTCACCACAAGCATCCTCACCTACTTCTTGTGGAAACGAATGGCCTAGCCAACACTGCCACCTAGTGGCCACAACCAGAATCTCTCTAGCATGGAGCGCCGTACCATGTGAATATGTCATGGGTTGTTTTTTTTTAACTGAATCTTTGAAATCTGTAGAAATGTGTCGTTTAGTTAATAACTGGTAGACAATCAATGATTCACATCACCTACTGTTCCACCAACACTGTATCGTAGGCAACTGGACTTGCTTTGGGTTTTGAAGATGTATGGCCTCTCAGATGAGATCTGCTCTGAACTCCTTGGTGGTTGTACACCAAGTATACATGTAGTCCAATCTGGATAACAGAGCAGACTAGCATGGACTCCATATGTGGTTCAATAAAGTTTTCGGTTCCAGAACGAGTGGATAAACCTTTAAAAGACTTGATCTTTTAACTGGCTGTCCGGCAGGTTCTCTTCAACAAACCCTGAGGTTCTCCTGATCAGTCTCCTCCTCTTCCTGAATCTCCTCAGACATGGAAGCAAGTGATTCTAGCAGGCTGATGTCTGAGGATCTCGACTTAAGACTGTTAAGAATTTCCCCTCACAATTGCTCATATACTCTGTGTGTGTGTGTGTGTGTGTGTGTGTGTGTGTGTGTGTGTGTGTGTGTGTGTGTGTGTGTGTGTGTGTGTGTGTGTGTGTGTGTGTGTGTGTGTGTGTGTGTGTGTGTGTGTGTGTATTCTCTCTGCCAACAGTTTTGTGAAATGTTAAAGGGCGTTTCCTCATTGAGATATCTGCTTATATTGACCGTTTAATATGTGAAATATGATTAAAACCATTTGGTCAATATTCGTATGCATCATTTCGACCTGCAGTCAATTCAGTTGGTTTAGTTGTAGTTACATTGCTCCACTTTTGAAGGATGAGCTTGTTTCCTCCATAAACACATAGGATCTGCACTCCATTGATGATCAGTTTGCAGACGCTGCTTTAGTGTTCAAGACCCCAGTGCAATATAAAAAATATACATTTTAGAGTCAATGCTCAGATGCCAGTTTAAAACATTTTAATATATAAACACCTGCATTTGTGGTATGGAAAATAGAAAATCTCATTTGACAAAATAAAAAAGCAGTGAACAGCTACACCATGTAGAGTGTGGTGCAGCACCTAGCATTACCGTCACATTAAGTCAGTGAGGAGTTCATCGGGCAGATGATATTTGGAAAAGTGATACATTTAGGCCAGGTCTTCCTCACCCTCTTCATCAAACTCCCCCTCTTCCTCAGCGGTGGCATCCTGGTACTGCTGGTACTCGGACACCAAGTCGTTCATGTTGCTCTCTGCCTCGGTGAACTCCATCTCATCCATGCCCTCACCGGTGTACCAGTGGAGGAAAGCTTTGCGCCTGAACATGGCTGTGAACTGCTCAGAGATGCGCTTGAACAGCTCCTGGATGGCGGTGCTGTTTCCAATGAAAGTGGCGGCCATCTTGAGACCACGGGGAGGAATGTCACAGACAGCGGTCTTGATATTGTTGGGGATCCACTCAACAAAGTAGCTGCTGTTCTTGTTCTGCACATTCAGCATCTGCTCGTCTACCTCCTTCATGGACATGCGGCCACGGAAGATGGCAGCTACGGTCAGGTAGCGGCCGTGGCGTGGGTCACAGGCAGCCATCATGTTCTTGGAGTCGAACATCTGCTGGGTGAGCTCTGGCACGGTGAGTGCTCGGTACTGCTGGCTGCCTCGGCTTGTGAGGGGGGCAAAGCCCGGCATGAAGAAGTGCAGACGAGGGAACGGCACCATGTTGACAGCAAGCTTACGCAGGTCAGCGTTGAGCTGCCCGGGGAACCTGAGGCAGGTGGTGACGCCGCTCATGGTGGCAGAGACCAAGTGGTTGAGGTCTCCGTATGAGGGGGTTGTGAGCTTGAGGGTACGGAAACAGATGTCATAAAGGGCCTCGTTGTCGATGCAGTAGGTTTTGTCTGTGTTTTCTACAAGCTGGTGGACCGACAGTGTGGCGTTGTAGGGTTCAACAACTGTGTCTGATACTTTTGGGGAAGGCACCACGCTGAAGGTGCTCATGATGCGATCGGGGTACTCTTCACGGATCTTGCTGATGAGCAGGGTGCCCATACCGGAGCCGGTACCTCCACCCAGGGAATGTGTGAGCTGGAAACCCTGAAGGCAGTCGCAGCTCTCTGCCTCCTTCCTCACCACATCCAGGACAGAGTCCACCAGCTCTGCCCCCTCTGTGTAGTGACCCTTAGCCCAGTTGTTGCCAGCTCCACTCTGGCCTGCAAGAGACGAATCAGGTTAAGCTTCACACAAACGTGGACAAACTTGAATCTTCTACCCATGATATGCACCATAAGTGTACAAAATATTTACCAAAGACAAAGTTGTCTGGTCTGAAGATCTGGCCAAAAGGACCAGACCTCACAGAGTCCATGGTACCTGGCTCCAGATCAACCAGTACAGCACGGGGAACATATTTACCACCTATAAAAAAAAGTGGTGGTGAACAAAAATTAAATGTCATTCATGGAACAAAATAAATAAATACATGTTTAAATAAAAGCAGACCAGCTCCAACTTGCCTGAGGCTTCATTGTAGTAGACGTTGATCTTGTCCAGTTGCAGGTCACTGTCACCATGGTAAGTACCAGTTGGGTCAATACCATGCTCGTCACTGATCACCTCCCAAAACTATTAGGAAAGAATGCAAACCTTTGTTAGCTCTTCACGCTCAAATGATAGAAGCAACATTCTTCCATTAAATATGCAAGTCATTAATGTTTAGACAGTTAAAATTCATGTGCGTTTTTTTTTTTAAATAACGGTTGGAGCTAGATAGACAATGCTGCTCATCTGTAATGAAATCAAAATAAAATGTTCTTTTCAAAATATAAATCAAACACCATGTTTTGAGCATAATTTGATCATTTGGTTAATATCGTAAATAGTTAATTTGACCATTACATTATATTTTGTGCATCGTCTCATATTCAGATGTACTAATGCTGAGTCCTTGCTGCAGTGGCACAGATTTGAGTGTGACCTTCTGCCCTTTTGTCATTCACTCAGCAAAAAAAGGCAAAAAAAATCTCTATAGTTATTAAATAGCAAAGACATGGGGTTGCCTACCAGGATATTCCCACATAGTTCGTAGATACCAGTGTTATGAGTAATTAATGTAGTGACACAAAACACGTTCAGGTCTACACTCCAGTCCAGGAGGTGGAGGTAATGCACCTAAAAGCTATTTGCCAACCGCCATTAAACAATAGAAGCAGAAGCTTACTCACTGGAGCAAAATGGCCCGGAGCTAGAAAAAGCCATCGCCAAGTAGGCCTCAAACACCGGGGACCGGTTATACAAGCCACGTAAACCTATTTTACCGCCACTAAACCAGCGGCTGCGTTTATAAGGTTAATATAATGTTAATATAACGTTATCGGTGTCGTCTTCCTTTCACCAGAAATCCTTGCTTTCTTTTTTCGCATTGCGGTAACGTTGCCGAACAAACAATGCAAACCATTTTCCGCAAATCCAAATCAACGTGGATCAGTCAGCAGTTTTTGAACTTGGTATTAACGATTTGCTACAACAGGCGGGCATACGTTAGTTTAGAGATATGTTTTAAAAATGCAAAAATACGTTTAAATCGTTTCTATTCGTCTTTAACTCCAACACATGATGAAGACGACCCAAAATGGCATTCGTTTCGTTCAGCTTTAAATGTCCATTTTCACAAAGACGACACGTTTATATTTCCAGGGTGTAGTTTCAGTGGCGCGGACGGGCACAAAGCGCCGGCTCCTGGAGCAGAGAGCCCGGCGGAGAACACGACGTGAGTCACGAGTCAAACTAAATATAGTTTAACTAACCTTAGCGCCAATCTGGTTTCCACACTGCCCGGCTTGAAGATGCACAATTTCTCTCATTTTCGTTCTGGATGTGGTGTATGAGCTCACAATGAATGTACGTAGTAGGGATGTGCGTATCGATCCTGTGGTATCGATATATCGATACTCACACGCCACTCATTTGGCATCACTTTTCTGAAAAAAGTATCGATATAAACTAAAAAAACGGCGTGTGGGGGGTGCATGCATCACTTTCAGCTGTTTTTGATTACTTACTTAACTTACTATGTGCTGGGACACCCCTGTACCTGGCAGAGTATTGAGCTGGCCCAGTCACGTGACAGGAGACAGCGAATGAGCGTCGTCAATGTGCGACAGCGACGTAGCCAGGCCAGGAGGCCAGCACGGCCACGGATGCGGGAGCCGGAGGAAAAGAGACGCGATAATGGCAGACCAGAAGAAACGAAGCGTGGTGTGGTGTTATTAGGGATGGGCAGAACGAGGCTTTGTGAAACAGCGAAGCGTTCGAAGCAATTGCGCCGGAATTGTGTCGAGGTTTCGAAACAATCCGAAACCTGGTTCTCCATGGTGACATCTAGTGGCCAGTTTTGCTAACATAACAATTTGACTGTGAAACTCAACTGGTTCAGACAGAGAATTTAAATAGCTGTCAGGTAGTCAGCCCAACCGCGAAAAGTAACGTGGCCTAATGGTGAACAATCGTGTCGTACACCCGAAAGTCCGGAGTTCAATTCCCAAGAAGTGCCACCAACAGTGTTTTTAAATAGAATTTTTTTTAATCGAAATTTGCCAGATGTTTTGTTATTTCAGGTTCATAGTAGCCTACATGATTCTGTTTTAAAATGTAGGCTGATGGCCCAGGCTTTTTCTTGAGAACATGTTGTAGGGAAAGGATAAACGAATTGGGAAAGTTTGGCTATGCTAATCAGGTTCAAAATGGACAAATAAAAACACATTTTTTGTATGTCAAGATACATTTTTATTTAAGAATAATAGTTGTTCTGCAGTCTTGGCATTAAGTCGGTATCTGGTTTTGGACAAAACCTCCCCAGCCTTGGAAAAAATCCTTTCACAAGGCACACTTGTTGCTGGAATACACAAATATTTGTTTGCCATTACACTTAAATGTGGCTAAACAACTCTCCTCTCTTGCCAACATTTTAGATGTACAAGTTTTTGCTTTTGTGACTTTAATATGTTTACCCATGTCTGCTATCGCAAGTACGGTGGCGCAATGGTAACGCCTAGAGCTTAGAATCGGGCGACCGAAGTTCGAATCTCGTGATGGTCATATACTAGTATTTCTAATATATCTTACATTTTATATGTTTACTTTAACTTAACACATTTTGGGCATTCCCTGCTAGTCACAACACCGTGGGATTTAATTTATATTTCACAAAAACCCACAAAGATGAGATGTGTTTGAATGGCTTTTAAGCATTCTGGGGCTTTGTGTTTTAGATTAACCAGCTGTTTAATTAGGCAATTGCCTCGCGCGGCAAGCGCCACCTGAGGAAAACAGATTGAAACCTGAATGAAACGCTACGAAGCCTGTGGTCACGTGACAAGGGCGTTTTGAACCACATTTCGAATCACTGTCCGAAACACTTGCGTTCCGGAAGCTCGACACTGTTTCGAAACATCAGCTTCGAGCGTCACATCCCTAGGTGTTATTTTTCACCAGTAGACAAAGCCACGGCACGGTGCGAACTGTGTGACAAACAAGTGCCACACAGTGACAGTCGTGTTCTGGCTTTTCAGAGCAATCGCACAGCAAACACAGATGCATATGTTGAAATGAGAAGATACATGGAGGAAAAGGTGATCCCAAGGAGTGAGGACCCTTTGGTTTGGTGGAGAAAAAATGAAACCACATTCCCAATGCTGAACAAAGTTGCGAAAAAATACCTTGGAACTGTTGCAACGTCTGTTCCAGCAGAGAGACTCTTCTCTAAGGCCGGAGAAATAATCAGCCAGAGGCGTAATCGTCTCAAAGCAGAAAACGTGAACATGTTACTTTTCCTGAACAGCAATCTGAGACTTCAGTAAAGTGTGACGTGTGACGACATATCTCGAGTACACTAAAGGTGTGATGGTGTCAGACATTTTTGTAGTTCATTTTTCCAAGTTCATTTTCTCAGGGAACTGTCTTTCGTATGCAGGTTTATAGGACAAGGAAATCCTAGTTTATTGTGATAAGGAAATGATTACTTTGCTTCAGTGAAGTGTTACAAGTTTACTTTCACAAAGAGGTTTGAAACATAACATTGTTATGATTAATTGTTTTTTTAAGCTTTTTCTACCAATACTTTTTTTTTGAGAAATAAGAAAAGTGAAAATGTGTATATTTTTGTTTATATTTAATTTATTTTTCATATTTATGTTTTTTATTTTAATTTTACCTTTATTAGCCTATATATTGACCATAATAAATGTGGTATAAATGGTCTGTATTTGTCTTGTGATTTGTCTTAAATAATAACAATATTAATAATATTTTGACTGACAAAAATTGCCAATAAGAAATTAATGGTATCGGTATCGGTATCGATGAAAATGCAAGAAAAAGTATCGGTATCGTATCGAATCCTAAAAGTGTGGTATCGCCCATCCCTAGTACGTAGTCAACGCGTCAACTCTCGTCTTTATATTACATAAAAACCCGCCCCCTAAGTCTCAGCTCGACTGTGAATTGGCTCATTTGCGCAAGCATAATATACAGACACCATTTTGAACCAATCAAATGGCTGCGTGGCTGACGTCATCGTGCGGAGCCACGCGGAGGAGGAAGCAGGAAACGAGTTGCGGGTTGCAAACTGTATCGTGAGTGTAACATGGCAGATATGTCAGATGGTGAAGGGTGGACAGATATGGAGACTACTCAGACAAAAACGGCAAGGAAAAAATCATGGTCAGAAGGTGGAAGTGAAGGAGAGAGCAGTCCGAGGCAATCTGTTAAAAAGAAGAAAACGATTACGAATGGGAGTAGTAGTGAGGAGACAAAGGAGGATGGAAAGTAATAATCACACTTGGTGATGATAAGGGACATTTCCATCCAGTTCAGGTGACAAAAGCAATTGAAAAAGAAATCGGGAAAATTAAATTTGCAAAACTACTGACTAACAGAAGAATTCTAATCTCAGCAGGAAGTAAGAAACAGCAAGAAATTATCCTTAGAATGACTCATCTCGATGGTATAAGGATTAAGGCCCATGTGCCAGGAATGGCAGCAAAATTACGTGGGGTTATTACAAATGTGCCATTAGAAATGTCAATGGAAGAGGTAAAAGAAGAGGTCAAGGGTGGGAAAGTGGTTGAAGCCAAAAGACTGCAGACTAATAAAAGTGGAGTTAAACAAAATAGCCTATCAGTGCTGCTTGTTTTTGACAAGTTAATGCCAGCTGAGATCCACATTGGCTGGATAAATTATAAAGTAAGGGAGTATATTCCACAACCTTTGAGGTGTTTCAAATCCCAGAGAATGGGACACACAGCTCAACAATGCAAATGGAGACTGAGGTGTGCCAAATGTGGAGGGGAGCATGAGTATGGCAAGTGTGATAAAGATGCTAAGATCAAATGCTGTAATTGTGGAGGGGAGCATAGTGCGGCTTTTGCTGGATGTGTGGTACAGAAGCAAGCCAAAGAAGTGCAGAGAATTAAAATCATTAACAAGGTATCATATGCTGAGGCCCTTAAAGCTGTTAATATAAATGGTAGCAAACGGACAAGGATAAATGAGATAAATCAAAACATCAGTAGTAATCTCACTGAGTGGGATACTGTTCCCCAGAGGTCAGGCCTAAAGGCGAGTCCACACCGGACCGAAAATCGGCGTCTTTGAGAGAGTCGGCGTCCGTGACATGAGTATGCTTGGTGTGGTCGCTCGAATCGGCCTACGTCGGCGTTCATTTCAGCCGATTCAAATGTGTAATCCGCCAAGCGAGTCGGTCACTCTTTTACCATTCTGATTGGTGGAGGCTAGCAGCTTGACTAGCAAATCAGTGAAGCCCGGAAGTGACGATGTAAACATACCAGATAACCAGTAGAATCGAAGAAGGTGGTCTAGAGAGGACCGCCTACTTCCGGTTTTCAGTTTTTTGGCGCACAATACAGATTAGCGCCGCCTGTTGTTTTGGAGACATTACATCTCGCGCAAGCGCGGAACGTATGGCGTCGGCTGTAGTTCTGTAGGTGTGAACCGCCCATGTCGTTGTTCGAATCTGCCATGTTAAGTAGCCCGACTTCACGAGTCGGGCAGTCAGTGCGGTGTGGACCCGCCTTAAGGCAATTCCAGCCAGGAAAATCAGTCCCCCAGGAGAAGACGTGTAGACATAAATGTAATGTTCAGGAAGACATCATGCTAGTCAACAAAAAGAGTTTTGTAGCCTTCATATGCAAAGTGGTTAATGTGGCAGTGCAACAAGAAAAGAAAAGTGACAGAATCAAGATAGTAGTACAAGCTGCAGAAGAGTTTCTGGGCATTAAAGAACTGAAAGCAGAAGAAATTCATGCTATGTTAAGGGCAAGTAATGATGGAGGATCTATAAATGATAGTTGATCGGATAATGGTTTTCCTTCTCTTGCAATGGAATGCTAGAAGCTTGATTGCAAACGGTCAAGAATTTAAGAGATTTATAGAAGAAGCAGAAGTAAGACCTGATATTGTTTGCATTCAGGAAACCTGGCTTCGACCTCATCTTGATTTCATTTTACCTGGGTATGAGTCAGTAAGATTTGATAGGATTGACAATCAAGGTGGAGGCTGTGCAACTTTTGTAAGGGAAGGGATAGCATTTAGACGAATATCGACTATAACAGAAATAGAATGTGTAGTAATTGAAATATGTAAAGCAGATGGCAACATGGTAATAGTTAACTTATATAACCCTTGCAGAGCACTACATGCAGAAATATTCATCCATCCATCCATTTTCTACCGCTTATCCAGTATTCAGGGTCGCGGGGGGGCTGGAGCCGATCCCAGCTGTCATTGGGCGAAGGCAGGGTACACCCTGGACAGGACGCCAGTCTATCACAGGGCCAACATGTAGAGACAGACAACCATTCACGCTCACATTCACACCTACGGGCAATTTAGAGTCACCAATTAACCTATCCCCATCTTGCATGTCTTTGGACTGTGGGAGGAAGCCGGAGGACCCGGAGAGAACCCACGCTTACACGGGGAGAACATGCAAACTCCTCACAGAAGGAACCCGGGGCTGACCCGGGGATCGAACCCGGGACCCTCTTGCTGTGAGGCGAGAGTTGCAGAAATATTAGATAGTATAATAAAGAAACAAAGAAATAGAAAAGAGATATGGTGTTTATGGTGACTTTAATGCTCATAATAATCTTTGGGGAAGTAAGCATATTGATAGCAATGGAGAAGCAGTGGAAGAATTAATGGATATAAGACAGCTAGTGTGCCTAAATAATGGAAATGGTACATGGATTGATATTCACACTAACACAATGTCTTGTCTGGACCTAACGCTGATATCTAATAGTATTGCAACATCGGCTGAATGGAGCATTAAAAGTAGCTCAAGTATTGGAAGTGATCATTTCCCAATAGGGTGTGCATTTGATGTGGAGGTGGATATACAAAGAAGACCAAGTCATAAAAAATGGTGGTTTGAAAAAGCAGATTGGGAAAAATTTAAAGAAACATGTTGTAAAGCAGCAGAATCAGTCTCAATGGAGGGAAATATTGAGGAAAACACATCTGCAATCACAAACTTAATAATAAATGCAGCATTAAATAGCATACCATTCAGGTCGGTGGGGGGTAAAACGAAAAGGGTCCCATGGTGGAATGCTGAATGCACAGAAGCAATTAAAGAACGAAATATGGCACTAAGGATACTACGTAATAATCTAAATCAGGTAAATATAAACAATTATCAGAAGAAAAAGGCTATAGCACGTAAAGTAATCAAAAAAAGTAAAAAGAGTGCATAGAGAGATTATAGCTCTACTATAGGGAGAGAAATTAAAATAGGAGATGTTTGGAAAATGCTGAAAAAAATGAGTGGTAAAAAAGTATTTTCTAAAATATCTGTATTAGAGGATGGTGAAGTACTGGCAATAACAGACAAAGAAAAAGCAGACTTGCTAGGAAAGGCATTTGCTAGTGTACAGTGATCACTTAGACGGAAAACATAAACAAAGGAAAAAGGAAATCTTAAAAGAAAATAGGGATGTGTATAGAAAGAAAGACAGTGAGGGAAGTACAATGGATGCTGAGATTACCATGAACGAACTGATTATAGTGTTAGATGGAGCTGGGAATACTGCTACTGGAGAGGACCAATTAAGCTATGTGATGTTCAAAGAACTGCCAAAAAGAGTACTCAAATTAATTTTACATCTGTATACTCAAATATGGGAAGACGGGCAAATGCCAAAAAGTTGGAAAAGTGCACTAATATTACCATTCAATAAACCTGGGAAGGATACAAAGAATGCAGGTAATTATAGACCTATTGCCCTAACATCCCATCTATGTAAATGGATGGAGAAAGTTCTAGTTAGGAGAATTAATTATTTTCTTGAATGTAGAGGACTGATTGCTCCGTATCAAAATGGTTTTAGGAAGGGGCGGTCAACCATGGATGCAATAGTTAAAGTTAGTAATGAGATGGAGAAAACTTTTAAAATGAAGGAGCTGATGAATATAGTCTTTTTTGATATTGAAAAGGCTTACGATTCCATGTGGAAGGAGGGGTTATTAATAAAAATGAACAAGATGGGGATTAGAGGAAGATTTTATAACTGGGTCCTAGATTTCATATCTGAGCGAAGATTCAAAGTTAAAGTGGGATCAGAAGTATCTGATGAATTGGAAATTGCAAATGGAATTCCACAAGGGAGCGCTATTAGTCCAGTTTTATTTAACATTATGATTAATGATATGTTTACTAATATGGATAGAAGAATTGGGTCGGCACTGTACGCAGATGATGGGGCAATATGGGCAAGAGGAAGAGATACTAAAACAGTGACGAATATAATCAAGGAAGCAGTTAGAAATGTAGAAGAGTGGTCATACAACTGGGGCTTTAAACTCTCTGTAAGTAAATCATGTTTTATGACACTAACTAATAAGAAAAAATTAGATGCACCTAATATTCAACTATATGGGGAAAGCATGGAAAAAGTAGAAAAATTCAAATATCTTGGGATCTGGATAGACCAAAAGGGCACATGGAGAACACAGGTGGAAAATGTAGAAAGCAAATGCAAGAAAGTTATTAATCTAATGAGGGCAATAGCAAAAGTTAAAGCAATATTAAAGAAAGAAGTAATGAAAAAGTGGCAAGATAGATGGGACAGAGAAATCACTGGAAGAAATTATTATAATATTCAAAAAAATGTAAGTGCGCATGGTGTTAAAAGAAAAAACAGAAGGGAGGAAACAGTGCTTACAAGAATGAGAATAGGACATACAGGACTAAATAAAACCTTATTTTTAATAGGGAAAAGTGGAACGGATGGGTGTGAATGTGGAAAAACAGAAAGTGTGGAACATGTATTGATGGAGTGTGAGAGATACACGGAGGAGAGAACGAGATTGGCTGATCAACTGCAGAGAGCAGGAAGAGTGTGGAGTCTGGGTGGCATACTGGGAACCGCAGGAGAGGGGGTACCTCTCACACAAAAGGCAGTGATTGAATATTTAAAGAAGACAGGATTATTTAAAAGATTTTAGTATCTACACTCAACAAAAATATAAACGCAACACTTTTGTTTTTGCTCCCATTTTTCATGAGATGGACTTAAAGATCTAAAATTCATTCCAGATACACAATATTACCATTTCTCTCAAACATTGTTCACAAATCAGTCTAAATGTGTGATAGTGAGCACTTCTGCTTTGCTGAGATAATCCATCCCACCTCACAGGTGTGCCACATCAAGATGCTGATCTGACATCATGATTAGTGCACAGGTGTACCTTAGACTGTCCACAATAAAAGGCCACCCTGAAATGTGCAGTTTTTTGCTTTATTGGGGGTCTGGGGACTCAGAACCAGTCAGTATCTGGTGTGACCACCATTTGCCTCATGCAGGGCAACACATCTTCTTCGCATAGAGTTTATCAGATTGTCAATTGTGGCCTGTGGAATGTTGGTCCACTCCTCTTCAATGGCTGTGCGAAGTTGCTGGATATTAGTGGGAACTGGTACACGCTGTCGTATACGCCGGTCAAGCACATCCCAAACATGCTCAATGGGTGACATGTACGGTGAGTATGCTGGCCATGCAAGAACTGGGACATTTTCAGCTCCCAAGAATTGTGTACAGATCCTTGCAACATGGGGCCGTGCATTATCTTGCTGAAACATGAGGTGATGTTCATGGATGTATGGCACAACAATGGGCCTGAGGATCTCATCACGGTATCTCTGTGCATTCAAAATGCCATCAATAAAATGCACCTGTGTTCTTCGTCCATAACAGATGCCTGCCCATACCATAACCCCACCACCACCATGGGCCACTCGATCCACAACATTGACATCAGCAAAGCGCTCACCCACACGACGCCACACACGCTGTCTGCCATCTGCCCTGAACAATGTAAACCGAGATTCATCCGTGAAGAGAACACCTCTCCAACGTGCCAGACGCCATCGAATGTGAGCATTTGCCCACTCAAGTCTGCTACGGCGACGAGCTGGAGTCAGGTCAAGACCCCGATGAGGACGACGAGCATGCAGTTGAGCTTCCCTGAGACGGTTTCTGACAGTTTGTGCAGAAATTGTTTGGTTATGCAAACCAATTGTTTCAGCAGCTGTCTGAGTGGCTGGTCTCAGACGATCTTGGAGGTGAACCTGCTGGATGTGGAGGTCCTGGGCTGGTGTGGTTACACGTGGTCTGCGGTTGTGAGGCCGGTTGGATGTACTGCCATATTCTCTGAAACACCTTTGGAGACGGCTTATGGTGGAGAAATGAACATTCAATGCACGAGCAACAGATCTGGTTGACATTCCTGCTGTCAGCATGCCAATTGCACGTTCCCTCAATGCTTGTGGCATCTGTGGCATTTTGCTGTGAGACAAAACTGCACATTTCAGAGTGGCCTTTTATTGTGGGCAGTATAAGGCACACCTGTGCACTAATCATGATGTCAGATCAGCATCTTGATGTGGCACACCTGTGAGGTGGGATGGATTATCTCAGCAAAGCAGAAGTGCTCACTATCACACATTTAGACAGATTTGTGAACAATGTTTGAGAGAAATGGTAATATTGTGCATCTGGGATGAATTTTAGATCTTTAAGTCCATCTCATGAAAAATGGGAGCAAAAACAAAAGTGTTGAGTTTATATTTTTGTTGCGTGTATATAGCTTAACCCCCCCTTTTAGTCATCCACTCATATATTTATCTGTTTATTTATTTATCTATTTATTTTTCCTTTTCAAAAGACCATAGAAAGACATGAATACTGTCATGTTACATACTCCGATACAGTTGGTGGCGGTATGTACCAAGAAAACGGTTGCAACCCGCCAATAAACAAAAAGAAGAAGAAGAAGAACCAATCAAATGTTAAAATGCCCCTCCACCATTGGTCTACCCTGCCTGCAAATCACATCGATAGTAACATTTAATATGTCTTAATTTTGAGCACGTTTAAAGTAAATCCTTGGTCTGTAGTTTGCTAAAACCCCTGGATCTAGAGTAGGCTTCTTTAGAAGAGGTTTAATTACAGCTACTTTAAATGACTGTGGCACATAGCCTGTTAATAAAGACACATCGAGCATATCTAGTAATGACACGCTAACTAAGGGATAGACTTCTTTGAGTAGTCTGGTTGGTTATCATTAAAACGTTCAAGTCGTTATAAGATCTCTAGGAATGCATGGATCAGTAGAGCTATGACTCTGTCAGCCTGGCTACAGTACTGAAAAGAAATCTAGGCTTGTTTTTATTTTCCTCTATTGAAGAGGACTAGTAGGCTGCTCCGGCATTACAGAGAGTCTTCAAATACGTATGGAATTACTTCCTTAAACTTAGCTACAGCTCTATCCGATAGACACCGAGAGTAGTAGCTTTTTCCTAGAGGAGCGAAGTCCAGCAGCAATAAGTCAAAGGTTATCAAGTAATGGTCAGATAAAGAAGAATTCTGAGGAAAGATTATTAAGTGTTCAATTTCAACGCCATAAGATAAGATGAGGTTGAGGGTGTGATTATGACAGTGAGTTGCTTTATGTACACTCTGACTGAAGAAGAGTGTAGCAGATGACACATTGTGCTATACATGACTTGCTATACATGACACACCACTGAAAGCTATCTGTAATATTCCAGTCAAATCAGAGATAAAATAACCGGGAATTCACCTCACAAAAGACCAAAAGAAAATAAGTGAAAGGAATGCAAGTCAAAGTTAAATTCATTGTCCAAAGAGACCTTTCCATTCTTGGTCAAATATATCTAACAAAGATGGAATCTCTTTCTAGATGCATTTACCAGCCTTCTCTAATGCCATCCCAAATAAACTGATCAAATCTATTAATCAAATTCAGCTAAACTTCATTTGGAGAAACAAATCACATTACATGAAGAGTAGTGATATGGTTAAAGACATAAAGGACGGTGGCTTAAAAGTGATTGACTGCCTCAATGGAACCCTGAAAATATATTAGATCTTGTAATATTTTTAATCCTATTTTATTTTCACACTGGAGGCACTTCAATCATCTTGTAACTAAACTATATCTGAATGTTGTTCATCTCGACCGAGCCTACTGAGATTCCCAGTGTAGTGCACACATGGTGTTGTTCTATGGCGTTTAACATTAGTCCCGTGGTCCACTGGCGCCTCTACTGGCTATGTGGTAGCTCTGCATACTGAGCATGAGGAAGAACCATGAGAACCGAGAGTCCACAGCGATGCAACAACACTCAGACCATAAAATCAACCAATCCCATAAGCCATTGCGACTAATCAGTATTATCTTGCCGAGCGACAGGCCGAGTGCTGCTGTGACTCAGACCATAAAATCATCCAATCCCGTAGCATCGCTCTGGCTGTGACTTCATCAAAGTGCTGATTACCTCTTAGTTGTGTCAATACCTCGTTTCGTAGAAAATGCAAATTTAATGCTGGATTGTGGGCTACAAGTCTCATGTAGTGCAATGAAGGTTTAATCTGTTTAAATAGAAATTGATATTAATTAATATATAGTATATTATCTTTATCAAATTTGTTGTCCTAAGATACTGAAAGAAAACTAACAATTTTAACGGGAGAGGAGCTCACATAGATCATATCAACTTCTCTTCTCTAGGTTCAATAGAAGTTCCCTTCTTAACCAACCCTTCTATTTCAGACACTAAAACACAACGTGTTCTAAAGTTTCATCGTGAGTACAAGATGCACACCTTCCTGTTCTATTTGCCTTTTTTGAATAATGTGCCGTTTAATCCAGTATCAAAAGTTCACAAATGGAATGGGGTTTTCACCATTTCCTGAACCTGAATTCATCATTTCCATGAGAATAATTACATCCTCCTCCTCATTCAAATCAAGAAAATAACTGGAGAAACAAGAAGATATGGGACAAAGTATTTTTTTAAATTAGAATTCATAAAACACCTTGGAATGTGACCATAAGAATCATCATATCCTCCACACAGGTTGGTGTATTGGTACATAAGAAATAACAAAAATTAAACATGCCATCAGTGAGAGAGATATTCACAATTTCACTTTAAAAAAAAAGTAGCTACTCTGTGTCACTGCACCTCACACACCTGGTAGATGCACCTTCCTTAAATGTCTTTTTAGCATACGGCTTCAATATCCAGTATTTGGGAATACAACTGATGTTCATAGCTAGTGTTTAATAACTTCATGGTACAAATGATGTGAATAACTCAAAATAAAAGCTTTCAAAGATGTTGAAAAAGTCCCAGCATCTCCTCTCATAATGTGTGTAATATACACATACCACTCATCTATAATTAAACATCAGCTGCAGTCTATATAGTAGGGTTTATCAGCTGTAAAACAACAATGAATGGACTTTATATGCTGTGAAGATGCTTCACAAGTCATAGTAGTTCAACTAACCAAATTATTCCATGGCAACTTTCAATAAATAGTATACGATGATAAATGAAAAAAACACAGTCAACTCATTCGACTAGTTTTTTCTTATATAAATGGTAAGACATGGCTTATTTTAAAATGTTACATATCTCATCAAAGAGTGGTAGATAAAACAGTGGAGAATTATTGTCAAAAGTCGACAGATTTTAGTTTGCGCATCTCTTTCTCAGTGAGGGGCTGCTGGGAGAGGATTTTGTCATGCAGACGGTGGTGTTTGCCAATGCCGAGCTTCGGCAGACCTTGGTTCAGCCCCTCCAGCAGCACACATGACTTACACAGAGCCTGGCTGGAGATGTAGCCACATCGGCTGCAGGTCCCCTGCCTGGGCATCTTCACCCCCTCCCGCACAGACAGGTTCTCCCCTGAATGGATGATATCCATAATGGAGCTTGGCCTTACGCTCTCCAGGTCCTTTAAAAAGGTCCTTGCATAGCCACGATAAGCATTGGGAGAGTAGATACATTCAGTGGAAAAATAGTCCAACTTCTTAAAGTAAGCATACAGAACAATCTCTTTCTCATACGCGTATTTGAGGGGCTTGCAGCGTGGCACGACCCCTTCCCCTTCACTGGTGGTGGAGATGGCAGTGCAGCGGCGCAGACGGGCTATGTCCCCTCGCAAGACGTTCATTAACACCGTCTCTGCCACGTCATCAGCATTGTGACCTGTGGAAAACACACACACACACATATCCAGCCATTGTATCAAAATATATGTTCTCTGAGGTTAAGGCTAAGAGTGCTGACCTCGCTCACATTTCAAAGTTGAAATCCTCACATTCACATTTTAATGCTATTCAGATTTACCTGTGCATATCTTGTCCACTTTCAGCATGATGGCTCCTCTGTCTAGCGCCTGCCTTCTGAATACTCCACAGAAGGTGCAGTTATTTTTCAGTCCCACCTGCTTCACTATGGCATCCATAGTCCAGCCATACAGCTCCTCATACGACACAATCTTCAGTGGCAGCTCATACTGTTGCTGATTCCTCTTCACCGTCTCCAAGGAGTCATCTCGGTAGCCAGAGATTCCCTCGTCCACTGAGAGAAGCATAAGTTCAAGGCCGTAGTTGTATCGCTCATTTAGGAGCTTCATCACATGTGCGAGCACTGTGGAGTCCTTCCCACCAGAGGCAGCAATGCCTACTATTTCCCCAGATTGGAAGAGCTTTGCTGCCACGACCGTCTGATGCACCTCCTCCTCGAAGGCCCAGAAGAAGCACTCCTTGCACAACGAGTGGCCTGTTTTTGGACGTTTCATCACGGCACGCTTGTCAACACAGTTACTGCACAGGACCGGCATCTTCACTGTGGGATGACAACGTTCAATTAGTTAAACATTTCCAGTTAAAAACGATCAAATACCCACTCATTTACAAAGCCGACTGTTGATGTTTACTCGGACTGTTTGATCATTTTCAATGATCTCTGATTTGACACGGCAGCAGACCGTCTAGCACCAACTTCATGACGCTGTAGCATGTTCATGTCAACATCATCATCGTGTTAGCATTAGCATTAGCTTCATGTTCCTACCGACGTCTCCGGTGAACCGACGGCTGCGTTGAGGACGTGGGGAGGAAGTACGAAGAACAGCTCCAACAACGTTAACGTAACCCGACCGAGCGGCATGTCCATCATGTGTAGTTTCCTGCTTTCGCAACGGAAAACAGGAAGTGACGGCAGCTGCTTTCCCTGCAGCGCCACCTAGTTGTGGGAGTTGGCCTGTGCACATTAAACTGCAATATTAACGGCATAGACGTTTATTTTACCGTCGTAGACCATTTAAATAATTAATTACGCATAACTGACATTAAGTTTTATTGTACTTATGCTGTTCCTTGTGTTGGTAAGAAATTTGCTAAAGACTGTATATAAGAAGTCATCCTTTGGGTTGTGGACTACACTTTTGAAGCCATTTTGAGATTTGTGTAATCAATAAACAGAAGTGACCATATTTGGACTGTGGAGGAGCGACAGGTGGATCAGCAACTTTACTGCTTTATCTGGCTCGAGCTGGCTTCTGGTGCAAAAGCTGTTAACAAAGTTAGCTTCTGTAATTCAAGCTAAACTTCACAGCTTAGTGTTAAATTAATCTTAGTAGCTAATTGCATTGGTAGAGTGATAACAACGGGATTGATGCTATGGTAGAGACCTGTCAATCATAAGATGGCCATGCCCTAAAGCATACTCTGCTGTTTCTTTTTGACTCTAAATGGGACGTTAATTTACTTAATTAACATCATGTTGTTTTGAAGAAGGCATCTAAAAAACTAGCAGTTGAGACCAGTAGTAGGCCTAGGCTCATTTTCTCATAGACTTCTTTTTGCAACCAGATGAGTCGCACCCTGATTGCCAGCAGAGAGAATGGAAATTCAAGGCATTTCAGAATTGGCTTTACTTCTCAGAACTGGAGATTGCCGCCTGGGTGAAACTCAAGTAAATCATACAACCAAGTCAAATGTAAGCAATAGATATTTATTAGTTTGCTTCAAAGAATGTCACTACTGCAACAGATGCAATAGATATCAAAAAGCTGTGTGGTGTAAATGAAGGACAAAGGTGTTGATGCTGGAAGGGAGCAAGGCCGAGGTCAGGGTTCATGATGGGAGAGAGTCACAAGCTTAGTTGACGGGGTGGAAAGCACCCCTCTGATGCCACTGCATGTCTCTGACACGCCGAACCGACTGGATCTGAGGAATCTGGGCTCCGAACTCAGTACTGTCCTTATACTCCCCCTTTTCAAACAGGTACTGATAGCCTCTGTAGCCTGGATACTGATAGCCCACCCAACTGGGGCACCAGAGGGGAAACAGATAAGAGATAGTTCTAGGTGAAGAGACACGTAGTGAGATATTTGCAGTATCACATCTGTGGAGAGAATGGACTCACGTGCCACTCTGGACCCGAACAGAGGAGACCTTCTCCTGGTAGCCGTGTGCATGAAAGCTGGGGACATCATCATCAATGATTTCTATCTTCTTCCCTGCAAAGCTGGGGTTTTCGTAAAGGACAATCTTGTGCTCCTGGCTGTCCTGAGAGAGGAGCAGAACAATTCCACCAGTGGATGATTTGTTAACAACCGATGGGATGACTGATGGGAGTATGAACACTAAGAAAAGTCTGTATAAATATGCGCCAATAATAATAATTACGCATTTTAATATGAGGGAATGTTTTGTATCGTAGAAGTGTCTGAGAAATGTGCCATTTTAGGATCAAAGAAGTGTCTCTCAATGTTAGACGAGACAATATACTGTTCAACTTCCCAATTTTCTGTTTAAGGGTTGAAGGAACTGTCCATGAACAGAAAAGCTACCGTTCATTTTCTGCCTGTCTGCCTGTCTATCTGTCTGTCTGTCTGTCTGTCATATTGCATGCATAGGTAGAGTCTTTCTTACCACTTTAATCGGGCGGAATGCAATAATGGTGTCACTGCGCCTGCTGTTGGTCCAGGAATCCCAGCGAGGATACTCCCCCTTCTCAAACACATACTGCTCGCCCTTACAGCTCGCCTGCTCATATCCCACCCATCTGAGTGGGCGGGGAGAAACAGAAGGAGGTTTGTGATTGGTGTCGCAGGAAACAGAACTAGTAGCACACATGCATTGTTTTTTTCTGGCCATTTCCCTCCGTTTTATTCCATACACATCCACAGTTTTCTTGACTGACCCCTGACCATGTTGTCTTACTCTGATACACCGAGCCTGTCCCCCTCTCCCTCATGCATGTTACTAACTTGACTTCTTCTCAGGAGTCTTTGCGCTGGTGCAGCTTGTACCTGCTGCCGTGGCCCTGCACCAACTATTACATTATTTCTATTATTTACAATGCTACTATTTGAGCTTCATTATTTGTATCATTGAATTACACCCACTGATGCTGATCTTTAGTGATAATCCTTTCCTACTATTGTTTTTCTGCCAATTCTGTTGCTTCTGATATTACTGCTCTCATTACATGTATTTGATTGACTATGTTGTAATTGTTGTTGTTTATTCTGTACACATTCTTTCTCTGCTTCCCTGTTAAAAGTTTGTTTTACCTATTTGATGGGGTCCTGGGGCGGAGGATGTTGTATACTATACAGATTGTAAATGCCTCAAAGGAACATTTGTGATTAAGGGCTATACAAATCAAATGAAATTGAATCTCTGTTTGTCCTAATGATTTCCTTGTGTCCTGTCTGACCCACTCACGGTCCACACAGCACCAGTATGGAGCCCACTTTCTCCACGCCTGCTTCCTGGAGGTTGTTGCAGGGACCAGTCAGCTCATGGCAGCGTCCCTGGAAATTTTCCTGTTCATAGATAACCAGCTATGTACCGAAAGAAGAAAAGGGGAGAGTGTGAGTGTTAGAGCTACTGGTCTCAATTTTCAAGAGTTCCAATTGTTTCCAGTTTGATGTTCGGAGGATGCATGTATCTAGAGAGGGCATGCACCAGTACCTACTCCAGGAGGAAGTTGTAATTGATTTGCTCATTTCCTCTCACCTTAAATGCACTGGTGCCTGGCTGCTGCTGCTTGGATGCAGGGTTCTGGTGGTCTGTGGCCATAGTGAATGGATCGGCAAAGATGAAACTGAAAAGAAAAATGAAACGTCTCCATTTCAGATAAAAATCTATGGATTTACAAAATTGATCTATCTAACACATTAGCAGGTCAGACTGCTGCAATGACCTGGTTTTATATCATTTAGCCACACACATGGATAAAGTGCCCCTCTCCCTCCAAAACTAGCTTCTCACAGTCACAGCCTTCTAAACACAGAATTACAAGAATGCAACATGAGAGATAGAGTTTCAACATTAAACATGGTAGCAAACTGAAAACAAATACTGACCAAAAACGACAAGCTTGATTTAAACACACAGTGCGATGGACATGAACCTCTTACCAGTACCTGTCTGTGCCAGTGTGTTTGGGATGGCACGATGAGCTCAATTTATATGGGACGCCCAGGGGTGGAAACTCTGCCAACAGTACCCACCGTGTCCAAGCCAGCCTGCAGGTCGGCCTGCCATAGGCCCAGCACACTGAAGTGAGGGGTCACCATGTAGCCTCCCCCCACCCTGGGGTGTCACACTCCCACAAAGTTATTTCATTAGTTGTCAGTTTTGTCCAGCCAGTCATTGTTCAATATCCACATGATTCAGCACAAACAGTGCCAAGAGTCCCGCACCTACAATGAGAGGGAGAGAGAGGGGGAGAGAGAGAGAGAGAGAGAGAGAGAGAGAGAGAGAGAGAGAGAGAGAGAGAGAGAGAGAGAGAGAGAGAGAGAGAAGGATTGTAAAAGATGAGTTTTACTGTGCTGGAGAGATTCACACTGATTTCAATAACTATTCCAAATAATGCTGAATTTATTTCCACAACAGTCCGTTTATTTGATATTCAATTTCTAAAAACTACTGTTCAGGTTTCATGTCAAAATGTGTGTTCTCACCTGCTGGGAAGTTCCAGCGCTTCAACCATGTCAAACCTGTTTACTGCACATCTTCTTTCTACTGTTGGCAGTGAAACCAAAGTTCATTATCTTTCATTGTAGTTTTAATGATGCTGCATGTGCATGGCAATCCTGCAAGGGTATGGAAGTGAATGTCTACTTTAGAAGAAAACCTATTGTGTGTTAGACTGTAAATAATATGTCAAACTTCAATGCACAAACAGGATCAAAGTGAGCATGTCACACAGATACAAACTTTTGTAGAGATTTCAGATAAGAGAGAGATTTCTCAACATTCTCATCTCCATATTTGATTTGCGATTCCATTACTTTATGTGAATAATTTGAGAGACTTCATAAACATACTGCACCGCCTGGTGCTTTTTGCTCCACTTCACTTCAATTTACTTCACTTGTGATACCTTTTCAATATCTTCTGAAAAATCTTTTAAAAGAGTAAAAAAAAGTATCTTTTAAAAAACGACAACAACCAATTTATTAATTTTTACACACCAACATGATATAATTACAAACTTAAAGTCAAACTTTTATTTATTTATAGCATGCCTTTTGTACAAAATTGCAACAAGGTGCTTAACAATAAAATGAAAATACAACAATACAAGGAAAATACATAAATACAAAAAAGGGATGAAGATTAAGAGAATGCTAAACTGGTGCGTTTTAAGTTTTTTTTTAAAGGTATTTGCAGATTGAGATGCTCTCAGCTCTTCATTAATGCCGCCTCCCCGTAAATCACCGGAGTGATCTCAGGGGAAGTTGAGATAAGTTGAGAGCATGTCTGACAGGTATTCAAGCGCTAGTCCATTGAGGGATTTGAACACCAATAAAAGGACCTTAAAGTCTAAGAGGCACTGAAGGGACTTCAGGACGGATGAGATGTGTGCTCCTGGTCTTGGTCAGTACACATACTGCTGCATTCGCAATGATCCGGAGTTTGTTTAAAGCTTTCTTAGACCAGGAAGAAGAGCATTGCCGTAAGGAAGCCTGCTGGTGATAACAGCATGCATGACATTCTAAGTGTCTGCCTGGGAGAGAAACTCTCTCTTTAACAATAACGTAATTAAAGGCCGTTTTAGTGAGATTCCTGATGTGAGATTCAAAAGAAGCAGTTTTGCTGGGGTCTTGGCATATTGTACCAAAGAGTTTAATTAGTTATTGCACTGTATGTGTTATATTATGTGACATCCAAAAGTTAATGTGATCAATGCATTGAACCAGTTTAGCAAGAGGGCAGATGTCATTGGATGATAAAGAAATGTACAGTTGTGTGTCATCGGCACAGCTATTCAAATGAATCCTCTAATGATATTTCCCAGTGGCAGCATATAGAAATTAAACAACACAGGTCCATGAGTGGAACCTTGAGGAACCCCATATGTTATGCTAGTGTTAGCTGAGGAGTGGTCACCAAGGGATACAAAATAGTGTCACGCTGGTGAGGTAATGTCTCGTCTTGGGTTTTGTCTTGTCATTTCCTGTTTTATTTTGAAAATAACGCCCCTCTCATTTCAGGTCACTTGCTCTTCCTCATGTGTTCCCTGGTCTGATGTCATCTCTGATCCCTGATTGTTGTCACCTGTTGCCCATTATCCCTCTGTGTATTTAAGTCTGCCTCTCCCCTTGTCTTGGCCAGTTCGTACTACGTCTCTCGTCTCGTCATGTTCACAGCCATCAAGAAATCCAAGTTAATTTGTTTTTACTGCAGTTTATGTTTGTAGTAGTGATGGGCAATGGGAAGCTTCGAAACAGTTCGAAGCGATGTTTCAGTATGTGTTGAAGCCTTGAAACGAATATGAAACCTGACTCTACAGTGGCATCTAGTGGCCACTTCTGTGAACTACACGCTCTGGCCAAAGAAAACTCCTAATTATGTGCTACTATGGAATGAGTCGGTCTTAGGCAGTGGCGTCATTAGGCCTATTTTTTCCTAAATAATTTTATGTTCATTTATTTAAAAAAAAAATTTGTTTCTTTTTTTTTTTTACAAAAAAGTGCAGACAAATTCAATATAATGTGGCCAGAATATGAGTTTAAATAAATAAACCAGTTATTATTAACTTAAATGTGATCATAAATCTTAGTTTCCTTCACTTCATAGTGGAAGCGGTAGAGCGTCTGAGTTGGTGCGTCGTTATCCAGTCCATTCCACTTGGTCATATAGAGCACCCCCACATCACCGAAATCCAGTCCACGTTTTCCCTGCAACCTAGGTTGCACTCGGTACCTGGGTACCTGCAGTGTGTGTACTGGGAGCGGAGCACACAGAACCGACTAGAGCAGCATTAGGAGAAGAACGTGAACAAGAATGGATATAAAGAATTTTTTCAAGAGAGTAAGTATTCATCACTGCTGATAGTAACAATAAGTTAGCTGCAGCCCCCCAGCTAACAGCAGAAAGTCCCACGTAATTGCCAAATGCTCCCTGTTTGACAAATAAAAACCTGGCTTGAGCTCTGCTACAGTAGCTAGCCAGTAGCTAGCTAGTTAGTCCAAAATGCAATGTGAAGGTCCTGGTTGTTTATAGAGTTTATACAGTTTTGGCTAATACATGTGGGCTCTTAATGAATAAGAAGCATTGGTTAAATACGGCACTGTAACTATGTGGATTTTTTTTCTTTTTTTTGTTCTTGTTAATGCTGTAAACATACAGTACTTCCTGTGTTTGTTGTTGTACTGTGTTAAAAATGTAATGGTGGCCTAAAACATTTACACAGTAAAGTATCTCTGTTAAATATGTCCAAAACGTGCAATTTCTCTGCTTTTGATAGCTGTTTGTTAAATTAAATGTTCGCTCACATTCTGTGCATCTCCTGGGGGCTAAGCCCCCCCCCCTAAAACCTAGTGACGCCCCTGGTTTTAGGTTTCTTTAATTTAAGTAGAATACAGGTTGAATTAAAGAAACATTATTAAAAATAATTAAATGACACATTGGTAAATGCAATACAATAATCAAAGATTTTTATTCAGAAATAATATTTGTTCAGCCCTTTTTGAGCCGAGTCTGTTTCTTTTTATTTTGGATAACACTTCCCCTGCTTTTGAAAAAAATTCTTTCACAGGGTACACCTGTTGCAGGGACACTTAAAAATGTCTTAGTTGGTACAAATTAGGGAAGACAGCACGTCGCTTTTGCCAATAGGCTTGTTCGGGATGGTCTTGGCTTGACTTGACTTGACTTACCACGCCGACGAGAGCTGCAGGTGTCTGAGGGGGCGGGCTCTAAAAGAGACGGCAGCCACACGCCGTCAAGTCGGACAACAAAGTCAACGTGATTATGGTGCTCAAGCGATAGAACACAGCAGCAAACCAAAGAGGATATGTTTTATATATATATATATATATATATATATATATATATATATATATATATATATATATATATATATATATATTACACACACACACATACACATAAATACACACATATTTGTATTATCATTCTATGTTTGTATTAACCAGACCTCACATATAATAGGCCGACTCACAACACAATGCACAGAACTTAAGATCAAGCCATGAGATCAATGCGACCAAAATAAAAAGTATCATTTCACCACAAGGTGGCCGCCGAGTGCGGACCTGAACACACGTCATTGAACTTTTAACCAATGAGAGCCATTCCGCTGTAGCGGAGGTGTGGACAAGCCGGTTGTAGCCACCGGTCACCGCGCTGCCAGGCGCTGCAAGAAGCGGCTCTTAAAATATTGTTCTCGCGATGTTCTGGGTCACGTGATATGGTTGCGACCCTGTGACGTCTTTGCAGTCGGCTGCTAAGTCGGACACAATTCTAGCCATCATGCATCGCTTTCAACCCACAATACATCGCGTTAGGTAGCGCGCTGCAGGCGGCTACATCAAGTCGAACGAGCCTAGTATTTCAAATGATCTGCCAGTCTTTAAATAGCCGTTTCGAAACAGAGGCGTTCCTTCAGTCACTGAACTACAGTCACGTGACATGGGCGTTTCAGAACCGCTTTTCGGCACAACGGCTGCAGTCGAATAGTCAAAAAATAAGGTCCTAACTCCTATTCCTATCTCCTATTCCTTGACCTCTGGGGAAAACGTCACGGGGTTAAGGAAAGGCGATGGAATAACTCAAAAGGACATAGGAATAGTCGACCGCGGTGCTCAGAGAATCCGACCGTACTTTCACTAAGCTACGTCATTATAACGCGGCCGCTGATGATTGACAGCTGATGATCGGCACCGGCGATTGACGTGGGTCTGCGCTGGAGAAACTACAATAATGGACTACAAAAAAACGCGTCGTCCACTTCTCCACATGTTGGTTTTATAAACAGCTGGTTCACTGACCGGCTTCAGGTCCAGCAGCTCCTGTTTGACCGGTTGCTTTATTTACGTTTCATTTGTGGTTTTAGTTTCGTTTTTGTCAAGTTTGTAACATGATTGAAATAAATAAAATAAAAAAACATTCGATTATTATCACTGTCCACACACATTTATCAACACTATTCCAATTACTATATGTCTGCATGAAAGTTAATGTTAAATATGTAAATGCACATATCGTTTGTTTTCATGAACGGCGAGGTGTGCGGCACTTTAAATGTTGCTCTCGCAAAGAATTGTGGGTCGGCGTGATCTCCTTTCCTATCGCATAGGAAGGTCCGTTGCATTCTATGCTAAAGGAGCTCTGAAAGGAAGCATTGGAGCTCCTTTCCTTTGCATTTAGAGAATCCGAACGGCTCTTATCATGGCGGCCACTTGTTTACTTCCGGGTCACTTCTTCAGTTAGGAACCTTCCTAAGCAAAAAAGACTATTCGACTGCACCCCGGGACTTCAGAGAAGCACCGACACGCCCGTTTCGGAAGTCACATCACTAGTTTGTAGTCATGTCTTCCTCCCTGTGGAGTGATCTTTTGTTTGTGGTTTAAGTTTTTGGAGTTAGTCTATTTTTTCCTGGATCTTTTGGTTTGTATATTTGCCACCTTTTTTGAGTTTTTTTGGAATAAAGACCCTTTGCACTGCCTCTGCATCTGAGTCCTCCCTCCTTGCCTGCAACCCTGACAAATAGTCTCTACCAGACAGATAAGATAAGCTTTCAAAGCGAGCCAGAGAGGCCAACGCACTTTTGTACTCAATGAGGATGTGATGGCTGGCTGTATCGAACACAATGCTTCTAAAACGGTAATTTACAACTTTAACTAGAGCTGCCTCAGTGCTATGGTGAGGGCGGAAGCCAGATTGAAACTTCTCAGATACACAGCTAAAATTTAGATAATTGTTTAGCTGTTTAAAAACTAATTTCTCAAGAATTTTACTTCAAAAGGAAAGGTTTGAAATTGGCCTAAAATGATATAGCACCGAAGGACCCAGGTTACTTTTCTTTAGGAGAGATTTCACAATGGCAGTTTTCAGTGAGACAGCAGGGAGTGATTTACAATAAGCACTTCATCCTCAAGATAGTTAAACACAGTTTGGAAAAGGTGGGACACATTTACTTACACTGCTGGATCCTTGAAAACAACTATTTCTGACAGAGAAGTCACTTTTATCAAACTAAAAGTTTTATATACAGTACGTATGAATATATGAAGTTTGAGATTTCAGTCATAGATGCATGAAATATGACATAACGGCACCAAGTAATCATATAGAATTTCACAAGTTATGACACTATAAGACTGGTTGAGGATGTGATCACATAAGATATGCTTTGCTGGGATTTTAAAAACAACTATACTTGGGCAGAGAAATCTTTTTTTTTAATCAAATACATGTTTTTAATGTAATAGTTGTTTGTCTCTACATGTCGGCCCTGCGATAGACTGGCGTCCTGTCCAGGGTGTACCCTGCCTTCGCCCAATGACAGCTGGGATTGGCTCCAGCCCCCCCGTGACCCTAAATACAGGATAAGCGGTAGAAAATGGATGGATGGATGGATGTTTTTAATGTTGAACTTTTCCAAAATAGATAACTGTTTTGTGCTGCAGCCTTCAGAAAGCAAGTGAACACCCGTATAGCTACCTTTACACACTGACCTCGGTGAAAAAAAGATGCATGTGAAAAGACGGATTCCAGTTTCTATATGTTGTTGTAGTTGTGCTTCATTCTGATCATTCTGTTTTCATTTCTGTTCAATAGAAACAAGACTGTATGACACAGCAACACTTCATTATTGGAGTTGTTTCCTGAAATTACAGGCAAGATTTTGATCAACATCTGGTTGTATCTTCAATGCCGAGGCGAGAGCTTTAAACTGGTTGTGACATCTATCATGTGATCAATCACAGGCCTGAGCCTACAGCTGCTGCTTTTGAAGAACATACACGGTAAACCAACTTGTTTAGTGTATATCTGTATGAGAGATCTGGGTGATCTCATACCAAGAAAGCTTTACGCCCCAGTTAAAAACCTCAGATTTAAGTATAGCCCAAAATACATTGAGAATTACAGGAACATATAATAAACCACTGGATGAACTCAGACTTCCTCACTGAGAGCTTTCTCCTCGCCCTCCAGTGTGGGAGATGTTAGAATGAGGAAGATGTTCTAACAGTATTATTGCTTTGAGAACATCTGAAGGCCATGTAGTGCAGCAGTCAGATGTGCATTTGTGTTAAAATGCAGGTCACACTCAATTGAATAATTCGATGAGGAGAAGGATTTCTATTTTTGGAATACAACATCAACATCTATTAAATAATAGCTTGCATGTGCAATTTAATGTAAAAAATGATCACATGATTCTGCATATTAAATCTATTTGGATTGTGCAACACAGATCTCAGCTCATTGTCACAAGACTAATATTTAACTTATTAAAACTATTATTCACAATGGCTCGTATTGACATTCAACAAAGCTCCTTCCAGTGCTGTTAAGTAGATGTTTGATTTGCTGAATAAGTCATGTGATTCTAATGCTGCTGGATGAGGCTTTGAGGCAGTAAAAGTGCCTCACACGACTTCTGCCTCATGTTGGATACATTTTTTCCGCATACATGTCTGTTTTCTGTGAGTCTGTTAAAGCCACGTCCACCTGACTGACAAGTAAAACATCACCAGAAACAGGTTCAACTCCAGGTCAAACTACTTTTATTGGCCACTGAAACATACATGGCACTCCTCATTGGGCACGAGCATCGTTTGCCGTGGTTATGTTGAAGGCAGCGGGCTGGCTGTGGGCAGTGTGGGGGAGGCTGCGGGGGAGGGGGGTGGTGTTGAGAGGATCCTGCTCAGCTGGCTCCAGCTGTGGCAGGAGGGGCAGGAGGTGCCGGGGCAGGGTCGGGGTCGGGGCCGGGGCCAGGAGCTGGAGCTGGCTCAGGGACAGTAAAACATCCCCTCTTGTGCCACTGCATATCCCGCACACGTCGGACAGACTGGATCTGTGGTGCAGGGGCCTCCCAGTCATTCCAGTGCTTGAAATCTCCTCTCTCGAAGATAAACTGACGCCCCCTGTAGCCTGGGTACATGTAGCCAACCCATCTGGAGGAAAGGGAGACAGACTCACTGTGATGCATGTTTCATAATCACACAGTCAAGCAGAAAAAGGAAGTAGACATCAGAAAGGAAGGGGCTTACGTTCCGTTAAGAGCCTTGACACTCGCCACGCGATCCTGAAAACCGTGTCCCCACAAACTGGGCACATCATCGTCAACAATCTCCATCTTTCTCCCAGTAAATCCTGGGTTCTC
Organism: Chelidonichthys spinosus; assembly: GCA_029853015.1. Lineage (NCBI taxonomy): Eukaryota > Metazoa > Chordata > Actinopteri > Perciformes > Triglidae > Chelidonichthys > Chelidonichthys spinosus. The sequence continues at coordinate 3,957,704 of CM056831.1, forward strand.
ATACAGGTGTAACTTGTGTTCAGCACTGTCCTATAGAGGGAACCACACACATGGACACATCCTTCACATGTAGTCTACAGTAGATCGTTTCCATTTGAAAAAGAAAATGACGTAAATTAAATGTTGACTGAAATGATGCAGGGAAGTAATGTGTGGGCAGCTCATATTTGAAACTCCACACATTTATAGAGTTTCATGATGCAGTGTCAGCTTTGTATTGAGATGCCACCCACCACTTTGAGAGGCCTTAGAGACAAGAGGGAGTAGCTGTTCTGACTGTTGGTCCAGGTGTCCCAGCGTGGATACTCGCCCTTCTCCAGAATAAACTGCTCCCCTGTGAAGCCATGCCGATCATAACCCGCCCAGCTGACAGGAAACATTTCACATAAAAAGAAAAGGACTTTACTCTACCTGACACCATATCAAACATTGTATATTTTATAAACTAGATATGTTTTCCAGAGACAATTACTTACGGTCCTGATTCAACTATCACAGATCCAACCTTCTCCAGGCTCTTATCCGTCACATCTTTACACTCTGCAGAGAACTCTGCCTTGCAGCCCTGGAAGTTCTCAAACTCAAATAGCAACACCTGGATCACATAAAAGGACCAGATTCACCAGCATGGAGACACAATAGGGGGAGAAAGGCCTTCATATATGTTATAAAGGAGACACATTGTGAGAACCACACAATACTGTAGAATCACTAACAGTAGCTTGTATTCAGATGTGAGTTAACCAGCCAACATAAATCAGTTGACCTATAGTGGGACTCTGCGGTGGTTCTGGACCAGGTTTGCATCTCTGCAGAGAAGCTGGTTGGGGTACCTTATATGTGGCTCCAGCTCCACCCTGGCTCTTCCCAGCAGCCAGCTGCTCCGGGGCGCTCTGCTGCTCCGACATCCTCCTGGTCCACTGCTCCTCCACTGTTTGGCAGCAGCACACACAAACAGGAAAAGCACCATCGTAACATAAATGCATGCATGCATGTTGAAGCGCACACACACACATGCACAGACGTGCACGTGCACATGCACAGACGTGCACGTGCACGCGAAAAGGAAGCTCAATGTCATCGCTGGAATTTATAGCTCACTATGGCATAAAAGGGTTGCATTAATTTGCCAATTATCATTAAATCAGCTGAATGAATCAGAGGATTATATTAGTAGTTCCATTACAATCTAAAATCCAAACCAGGGGCTCGACTTGATGCAGCACCATCTAACTCCATTGCAATGGAATTATCACACCAAGTGTGTCCAGAGGCTGGTTTTACCTGGGTATGCCTGCTTGGAAGTGGTAGTGTCCCTCTTTTTCGGTCCCACTTAGTGTTTGGTGGAGTTGAGCCATTAGAGGGCAGGGGCAGGGGGGGTATTTATGGTTTATTTCTGGCCACAACAGCAGAAAAGGGGGAGCTGTTGATACAGCAAGTCTGTCGCTCACATTGTGTCCGTAACGCTGCCTCTCAATAGGCAGCTGTGTTGGCACACGCTGCCCTGCCGGTCCGCCCGGCTGCCAGTGAGCACTGTGTGTGGGCACCGGGACCGAGAGCCAAGAGGATTCAGCAAACAGCCCCACTCAGCACAAACACACACGCACACACACTGGGACTCAACCACAGCAAACCTCCTCACACCTTTCATGTACATGTTTTGAGTTTGTATCAGCATGATCACACACACACACACACACACACACACACACACACACACACACATTTATTAGGTACACCTGTCCAACTGCTCGTTAAAGCAAATGTCTAATCAGCCAATCACATGGCAGCAACTCAATGCATTTAGGCACGTAGACATGGTCAAGACGATCTGCTGCAGTTCAAACCGAGCATCAGAATGGGGAAGAAAGGTGATTTAAGTGACTTTGAACGTGGCATGGTTGTCGGGGCCAGACGGCTGGTCTGAGTATTTCAGAAACTGCTGATCTACTGGGATTTTCATGCACAACCATCTCTAGGGTTTACAGAGAATGGTTCAAAAAAGAGAAAATATCCAGTGTGGGGGAGGCTGCGGGGGAGGGGGGGTGGTGTTGAGAGGATCCTGCTCAGCTGGCTCCAGCTGTGGCAGGAGGGGCAGGAGGTGCCGGGGCAGGGTCGGGGTCGGGGCCGGGGCCAGGAGCTGGAGCTGGCTCAGGGACAGTAAAACATCCCCTCTTGTGCCACTGCATATCCCGCACACGTCGGACAGACTGGATCTGTGGTGCAGGGGCCTCCCAGTCATTCCAGTGCTTGAAATCTCCTCTCTCGAAGATAAACTGACGCCCCCTGTAGCCTGGGTACATGTAGCCAACCCATCTGGAGGAAAGGGAGACAGACTCACTGTGATGCATGTTTCATAATCACACAGTCAAGCAGAAAAAGGAAGTAGACATCAGAAAGGAAGGGGCTTACGTTCCGTTAAGAGCCTTGACACTCGCCACGCGATCCTGAAAACCGTGTCCCCACAAACTGGGCACATCATCGTCAACAATCTCCATCTTTCTCCCAGTAAATCCTGGGTTCTCATACAGGTGTAACTTGTGTTCAGCACTGTCCTATAGAGGGAACCACACACATGGACACATCCTTCACATGTAGTCTACAGTAGATCGTTTCCATTTGAAAAAGAAAATGACGTAAATTAAATGTTGACTGAAATGATGCAGGGAAGTAATGTGTGGGCAGCTCATATTTGAAACTCCACACATTTATAGAGTTTCATGATGCAGTGTCAGCTTTGTATTGAGATGCCACCCACCACTTTGAGAGGCCTTAGAGACAAGAGAGAGTAGCTGTTCTGACTGTTGGTCCAGGTGTCCCAGCGTGGATACTCGCCCTTCTCCAGAATAAACTGCTCCCCTGTGAAGCCATGCCGATCATAACCCGCCCAGCTGACAGGAAACATTTCACATAAAAAGAAAAGGACTTTACTCTACCTGACACCATATCAAACATTGTATATTTTATAAACTAGATATGTTTTCCAGAGACAATTACTTACGGTCCTGATTCAACTATCACAGATCCAACCTTCTCCAGGCTCTTATCCGTCACATCTTTACACTCTGCAGAGAACTCTGCCTTGCAGCCCTGGAAGTTCTCAAACTCAAATAGCAACACCTGGATCACATAAAAGGACCAGATTCACCAGCATGGAGACACAATAGGGGGAGAAAGGCCTTCATATATGTTATAAAGGAGACACATTGTGAGAACCACACAATACTGTAGAATCACTAACAGTAGCTTGTATTCAGATGTGAGTTAACCAGCCAACATAAATCAGTTGACCTATAGTGGGACTCTGCGGTGGTTCTGGACCAGGTTTGCATCTCTGCAGAGAAGCTGGTTGGGGTACCTTATATGTGGCTCCAGCTCCACCCTGGCTCTTCCCAGCAGCCAGCTGCTCCGGGGCGCTCTGCTGCTCCGACATCCTCCTGGTCCACTGCTCCTCCACTGTTTGGCAGCAGCACACACAAACAGGAAAAGCACCATCGTAACATAAATGCATGCATGCATGTTGAAGCGCACACACACACATGCACAGACGTGCACGTGCACATGCACAGACGTGCACGTGCACGCGAAAAGGAAGCTCAATGTCATCGCTGGAATTTATAGCTCACTATGGCATAAAAGGGTTGCATTAATTTGCCAATTATCATTAAATCAGCTGAATGAATCAGAGGATTATATTAGTAGTTCCATTACAATCTAAAATCCAAACCAGGGGCTCGACTTGATGCAGCACCATCTAACTCCATTGCAATGGAATTATCACACCAAGTGTGTCCAGAGGCTGGTTTTACCTGGGTATGCCTGCTTGGAAGTGGTAGTGTCCCTCTTTTTCGGTCCCACTTAGTGTTTGGTGGAGTTGAGCCATTAGAGGGCAGGGGCAGGGGGGGTATTTATGGTTTATTTCTGGCCACAACAGCAGAAAAGGGGGAGCTGTTGATACAGCAAGTCTGTCGCTCACATTGTGTCCGTAACGCTGCCTCTCAATAGGCAGCTGTGTTGGCACACGCTGCCCTGCCGGTCCGCCCGGCTGCCAGTGAGCACTGTGTGTGGGCACCGGGACCGAGAGCCAAGAGGATTCAGCAAACAGCCCCACTCAGCACAAACACACACGCACACACACTGGGACTCAACCACAGCAAACCTCCTCACACCTTTCATGTACATGTTTTGAGTTTGTATCAGCATGATCACACACACACACACACACACACACACACACACACACATTTATTAGGTACACCTGTCCAACTGCTCGTTAAAGCAAATGTCTAATCAGCCAATCACATGGCAGCAACTCAATGCATTTAGGCACGTAGACATGGTCAAGACGATCTGCTGCAGTTCAAACCGAGCATCAGAATGGGGAAGAAAGGTGATTTAAGTGACTTTGAACGTGGCATGGTTGTCGGGGCCAGACGGCTGGTCTGAGTATTTCAGAAACTGCTGATCTACTGGGATTTTCATGCACAACCATCTCTAGGGTTTACAGAGAATGGTTCAAAAAAGAGAAAATATCCAGTGAGCGGCAGTTCTGTGGGCGCAAATGCCTTGTTGATGCCAGAGGTCAGAGGAGAATGGCCAGACTGGTTCGAGCTGATAGAAAGGCAACAGTAACTCAAATAACCACTCGTTACAACCGAGGTATGCAGAAGAGCATCTCTGAACGCACAACACGTGGAACCTTGAGGCGGATGGGCTACAGCAGCAGAAGACCACACCGGGTGCCACTCCTGTCAGCTAAGAACAGGAAACTGAGGCTACGATTCACACAGGCTCACCAAAATTGGACATTAGAAGATTGGAAAAAAATTGCCTGGTCTGATGAGTCTCGATTTCTGCTGCGACATTCGGATGGTAGGGTCAGAATTTGGCGTCAACAACATGAAAGCATGGATCCATCCTGCCTTGTATCAACGGTTCAGGCTGCTGCTGGTGGTGTAATGGTGTGGGGGATATTTTCTTGGCACACTTTGGGCCCATTAGTACCAATTGAGCATCATGTCAACGCCACAGCCTACCTGAGTATTGTTGCTGACCATGTCCATCCCCGGCTTTGCTTCCGGCTTTGCTACAGTGCAGACGCTTTTCCTCTTTGCTCTCACCCCTGCCTGCGATTTTCTGCTATTTTTTGCTATCTGCTTCTCCTCAATAAGAAACAAAGAGCAGCAGCTCCTGGATATTTACAAAACCAGTGGGATAATATTTTCTTTGAGATAAAACGGGCATTTTTCAATATTTTTACGACTTCCTCAATGCTACGCGAGGAGGCCTACCAAACAAGATAAGCCTGAGCCTGCTAAAAGTAATTAGCAGAAGATGCCTCCCTTCTCTACGGAAGATAACCATAAACTCCTACAGAAGATTTTACTGCTGGAAACAAAAACTAATCGGTTAGAAGTAAATGTAGAAGTGAATGGACTTTGTGGGAACAACACCACTCTAGCACTGACTCAAAACAGTGGGCAGGAGCATGCTAGAACACAGCTAACTAGCTATAATGAAGCTATGAAGAAACGGGAGGATCCTGTACACGGTAATAAATCTACCAGCGATAATCCTCCCTGGAACACACTTGGTGCAAAGCCAAAGAGAAGACCATCTCCCTGTGACATGGGAGAATGGATATCTGGCAGGACCCAGCGCCCCGATATCTGTGATCTGACCGGCTGGCCTGCGTTACCATCTCCATCCAGGCACAGCGTCTCCTCAACCCCACTGCCTCGTAGGAGAGGAGAGCTACCAAGAAACCTCCCCAGCAAACAACTGTTCAACTAAAGAACAGGTTTGCTCCACTGGTGCAGGACCATGGATCCCCCTCTGATTGCCTGGATAACCCCCAACCACCACGCAGCAGGGTAAGACCTGCTAACTTAAAGCCACAGAGAAAGCTAACGACAGGGCCTGAAAATCTGATTGTGGGTGACTTTTCTGTAAAAGATATGAAAAGCAGTAATAACATCAAAGTACTATGCTTTCCGAAGGATATGGTGTCTGATTTGGAAAAAAGAATCCTGGAAATTGTGGCTGCACACCCAACTGTGAAAAATATCATTCTGCACATTGGATTTAATGACATTGAAAAACAACAATCAAGAGAGTTGAGAGAGGACTTCAACAAACTCTTTGAAACAGTCAGCTCTGTGAATGCTGAGGTTTTCATCAGTGGCCCTCTGCCCCCGACCGGGAGAGGAGCGGAGACATTCAGTAGACTGTTTTGGCTCAACAAATGGCTCTCAACTGCATCTCTTGCTCGCCCAATGCATTTTATTGACAATTTCCGCTTTTTCTGGGACCGCAGGCATCTTTTTAAGACAAACGGACTTTGCCTAAATAAGCTGGGGGCAAAGCTATTCATCACCAACATGTCTTACTGCCTGCGTCATCCATCTGTCGCCAAGGACAAGAGACGAGAGGAACCAACAAAGAGGGAAGACGAAACACAGATTATCAGAAACGTCGAAGGAGGACTGAATGTGGATCCCTCCCCCACCCCTCCCAAATCCCAATCCAGGTCTTCGTCATTCTCCCTCCCTCCAATAAACCTTTCTCTCCCCTCCTCCCCCTTGGAATTCCAGGAGCTACCCCCACCTACCCCCTGCCCTACTCAGACCCCCTCTGCCAAGACTGCAACTAAGTCACCAAAACTCAAGACCCCCTCTTCCAAGGCTGCAACGAAGTCACCAAAATCCAAGATCCCCTCTTCCAAAGCTGCAACTAAGTCACTAAAACCCAAGACCCCCTCTTCCAAAGCTGCAACTAAGTCACTAAAATCCAAGACCCCCTCCTCCAAGACTCTTCCCTTATGGCCACCTCTTCCCTTTTGGCCACCCCCTCCCCACCCTGACAGCAGCCCTGAATATTACTGAGACAGAAAAGGGTTCAGCAGTAGACCGCATTATCAGCTGGACCCAAGGTCGCCTACATCAAAACATGGCACCTTCTGCATTCCTGTTGTGACTACTAAGAGAGTAAACATTGGGAAACTTGAACACACAGCTAACCTTTAACAATCTCATTCCTGTTCTCTCAAAATCAAAGTCAACCTCAAAGCCTGTCAATAACACCATCAGGATGGGTCTGCTAAATGTTAGGTCTCTTAAGGGGGGCAAAGCTATTCATCACCAACATGTCTTACTGCCTGCGTCATCCATCTGTCGCCAAGGACAAGAGACGAGAGGAACCAACAAAGAGGGAAGACGAAACACAGATTATCAGAAACGTCGAAGGAGGACTGAATGTGGATCCCTCCCCCACCCCTCCCAAATCCCAATCCAGGTCTTCGTCATTCTCCCTCCCTCCAATAAACCTTTCTCTCCCCTCCTCCCCCTTGGAATTCCAGGAGCTACCCCCACCTACCCCCTGCCCTACTCAGACCCCCTCTCCCAAGACTGCAACTAAGTCACCAAAACTCAAGACCCCCTCTTCCAAGGCTGCAACGAAGTCACCAAAATCCAAGATCCCCTCTTCCAAAGCTGCAACTAAGTCACTAAAACCCAAGACCCCCTCTTCCAAAGCTGCAACTAAGTCACTAAAATCCAAGACCCCCTCCTCCAAGACTCTTCCCTTATGGCCACCTCTTCCCTTTTGGCCACCCCCTCCCCACCCTGACAGCAGCCCTGAATATTACTGAGACAGAAAAGGGTTCAGCAGTAGACCGCATTATCAGCTGGACCCAAGGTCGCCTACATCAAAACATGGCACCTTCTGCATTCCTGTTGTGACTACTAAGAGAGTAAACATTGGGAAACTTGAACACACAGCTAACCTTTAACAATCTCATTCCTGTTCTCTCAAAATCAAAGTCAACCTCAAAGCCTGTCAATAACACCATCAGGATGGGTCTGCTAAATGTTAGGTCTCTTAATAACAAATCATTTTTAGTCAATTATTTTATTACCACTTCTAAACTTGATTTTATGTTTTTAACTGAAACATGGCTAGAACAAAATAACAGTGCAAGCATTCTGATCGAGACAGCACCCCCCAACTATAATTTTATTGATGTTTGTAGATCTGTGAAAAGAGGTGGAGGGGTTGCTGCTATATTTAAAAATACATTTCAGGGGAAACAGATGTCACTTGGTGTTTTTCCATCATTCTAATATCTTTGTGCTGTGTTGAAATGCTCTCCCAGAGTTCTCCTGTTAATTATTTACAGGCCACCTAAATATTCGTCGAATTTTTTCGATGATTTTACTGAATTATTGTCTAGCATCTCCACTGATTTTGACTGCCTAGTTATAACTGGTGACTTTAATTTTCATATTGATGATTTGAATGACAAGGGTGCAAAAGAACTTTTTAATATTCTAGACACATTTGACCTTTCTCAACATGTGAAAGAGGCTACTCATTGTAAGGGACACACCCTGGACCTGATTATCACAAAAGGTCTCAATGTTTCTGATGTTTTTGTGACTGATCCTTCATTGTCTGATCACTTCTGTGTTTTCTTTAATATTTCTTTCATTCCTGACACACAAACAGAATCAAATAAGGTAAAAAAGCGGTACATCAATGAACATGCCAATGTACTCTTTAAAAATGCCATTTCCTCGTTACCACCTCTAAACCCATGTCATGCTGATGATCTTGTAAACATCTTTAATTCCAAAATTCTGAATGTCATAGATGTCATTGCACCTGCTACGGTTAAAACAATTTCTGGTAAGCAAAAGGCACCCTGGAGAAAAGCTGCTATTGTGACAGCCCAGAGAAGAGAGTGCAGGAAGGCTGAACGAATCTGGCGGACTACTAAACTTCATATTCACAGAAACATACTTCTCCATTATCATAAACAACAAAACTAATAAGGCGAAAACCCTATTTGCAACTGTTGACAGACTGACCAACCCCCCAACACAAATACCAGCTAAATTGAAGGCATCAGACGCGCCATCAATATCTCAAACAAAAAAGTTGGATCACCACCCTGTTCAGGCAAAAGTAACACAGCAATGATGGCAAGCTTTAATGCCATAGACTCTAAAACTCTAGTAGAAACGGTGACAAATCTAAAATCATCCACCTGCTGCCTTGATGCTTTACCTACCAACTTTTTTATGAATGTTTTTGACTGCCTATCAATAGACGTATTGCAAATAGTTAATAACTCCATTCAATCAGGCAATTTCCCAAAGGCCTTCAAAACTGCAGTCGTTAAACTTCTTCTAAAAAAGCGGAGCCTCGATGCCTCTATTATCAACAACTACAGACCAATTTCAAATCTACCCTTCATAAGTAAAATAATTGAGAAAGTTGTCCTCCAACAACTAAATCACTTCCTGGCTTCAACTGGCTGCCACAACAACTTCCAGTCAGGATTTCGACCTTTTCATAGCACCGAGACGGCCCTTATTAAAGTTGTAAATGACATCCGTCTTAACACAGACTTCAATATTAATGCTATTAGACCTCAGTGCTGCATTTGACACTGTCGACCACTCAATACTCTTGGACAGGTTGGAAAACTGGGTGGGGCTCTCAGGCACAGTCTTAAACTGGTTCAAGTCATATCTACAAGATAGGAACTATTTTGTTTCCATTGGTGACTTTGTATCAGAACCTACCAATGTAACGTGTGGAGTCCCCCAAGGTTCAATCTTGGGGCCAACTTTATTCAACATCTACATGCTCCCACTAGGACAAATCATGCAAAATAATAACATTGACCACCATTGCTATGCCGATGACACCCAAATCTATGTAGCACTATCACCAAACGACTATCGCCCCATAGATCTTCTGTGCCAGTGCATTGAGCAAGTCAAAGACTGGATGTGCCAAAACTTCCTACAACTAAATGAGGACAAAACTGAGATAATTGTTTTTGGTGCTAAAAAAGAAAGGTTTAAAGTAATTCAACACATTCACTCTCTGTCCCTGAAAACCTCAAACAAAGCCAGAAATCTTGGGGTTATTATGGATTCTGATTTACATTTCGACAGTCACGTTAAATCAGTAACAAAATCAGCCTACTATCACCTAAAAAATGTAGCAAGACTTAGAGGGCTCATGTCAGCTCAAGACTTAGAAAAACTTGTACATGCCTTTATTACTAGAAGGCTAGACTACTGTAATGGTCTCCTTGCAGGTCTTCCGAAAAAAACTGTCAGGCAGCTACAGCTTGTTCAGAACGCTGCTGCTAGAGTTCTTACAAAGACCAAAAAAAGTGAGCACATTACACCAATTCTTTAATCCTTACATTGGCTCCCTGTATGTCAGAGGATTGATTTCAAAATCCTCCTGCTCATATATAAATCACTACATGGTCTAGGACTGAAGTATATCACTGATATGCTCCCACTACATAAGCCTTCTAGACCACTAAGATCTTCTGAGACCAATCTGTTAGTGATTCCCAGAGTAAACAACAATCACGGGAGAGCATCATTTAGTCACTATGCAACAAATGGCTGGAATAAACTTCCTGAAGATGTAAGACTTGCCCCAACTCTGACCACTTTTAAAACTAGACTGAAAACTTTTATGTTCACCATAGCTTTCTGCTAAATCTTTTAATGTCTGCACTGTTTTTAATTATTGCAAATATGTTTTTATTCTCCTATCTTTCTGTAATGCATTTTTAAATTTGCCTTTATTTTCTTTTAATTCTTCTATTGTTTTTTTCTTCTTCACTCTGTTGTATGATGTGAAGCACTTTGAGTCTGCCTTGTGTATGAAATGTGCTATACAAATAAAGTTGCCTTGCCTTGTCTTTATGACCACAGTATACCCATCTTCTGATGGCTACTTCCAGCAGGATAACGCACCATGTCATAAAGCGTGAATCATCTCAGACTGGTTTCTTGAACATGACAATGAGTTCACTGTACTCAAATGGCCTCCACAGTCACCAGATCTCAATCCAATAGAGCACCTTTGGGATGTGGTGGAACGGGAGATTTGCATCATGGATGTGCAGCCGACAAATCTGCAGCAACTGCGTGATGCTATCATGTCAATATGGACCAAACTCTCTGAGGAATGTTTCCAGTACCTTGTTGAATCTATGTCACGAAGGATTAAGGCAGTTCTGAAGGCAAAAGGGGGTCCAACCCGGTACTAGCAAGGTGTACCTAATAAAGTGGCCGGTGAGTGTGTGTGTGCGTGTATATATATATATATATATATATATATACATATATACACTCAACAAAAATATAAACGCAACACTTTTGTTTTTGCTCCCATTTTTCATGAGATGGACTTAAAGATCTAAAATTCATTCCAGATACACAATATTACCATTTCTCTCAAACATTGTTCACAAATCAGTCTAAATGTGTGATAGTGAGCACTTCTGCTTTGCTGAGATAATCCATCCCACCTCACAGGTGTGCCACATCAAGATGCTGATCTGACATCATGATTAGTGCACAGGTGTACCTTAGACTGTCCACAATAAAAGGCCACCCTGAAATGTGCAGTTTTTTGCTTTATTGGGGGTCTGGGGACTCAGAACCAGTCAGTATCTGGTGTGACCACCATTTGCCTCATGCAGGGCAACACATCTTCTTCGCATAGAGTTTATCAGATTGTCAATTGTGGCCTGTGGAATGTTGGTCCACTCCTCTTCAATGGCTGTGCGAAGTTGCTGGATATTAGTGGGAACTGGTACACGCTATCGTATACGCCGGTCAAGCACATCCCATACATGCTCAATGGGTGACATGTCCGGTGAGTATGCTGGCCATGCAAGAACTGGGACATTTTCAGCTTCCAAGAATTGTGTACAGATCCTTGCAACATGGGGCCGTGCATTATCTTGCTGAAACATGAGGTGATGTTCATGGATGTATGGCACAACAATGGGCCTCAGGATCTCATCAGGATAAAATGCACCTGTGTTCTTCGTCCATAACAGATGCCTGCCCATACCATAACCCCACCACCACCATGGGCCACTCGATCCACAACATTGACATCAGCAAAGCGCTCACCCACACGACGCCACACACGCTGTCTGCCATCTGCCCTGAACAATGTAAACCGAGATTCATCCGTGAAGAGAACACCTCTCCAACGTGCCAGACGCCATCGAATGTGAGCATTTGCCCACTCAAGTCTGTTACGGCGACGAGCTGGAGTCAGGTCAAGACCCCGATGAGGACGACGAGCATGCAGTTGAGCTTCCCTGAGACGGTTTCTGACAGTTTGTGCAGAAATTGTGTGGTTATGCAAACCAATTGTTTCAGCAGCTGTCTGAGTGGCTGGTCTCAGACGATCTTGGAGGTGAACCTGCTGGATGTGGAGGTCCTGGGCTGGTGTGGTTACACGTGGTCTGCGGTTGTGAGGCCGGTTGGATGTACTGCCATATTCTCTGAAACGCCTTTGGAGACGGCTTATGGTGGAGAAATGAACATTCAATGCACGAGCAACAGATCTGGTTGACATTCCTGCTGTCAGCATGCCAATTGCACGCTCCCTCAATGCTTGTGGCATCTGTGGCATTTTGCTGTGAGACAAAACTGCACATTTCAGAGTGGCCTTTTATTGTGGACAGTATAAGGTACACCTGTGCACTAATCATGATGTCAGATCAGCATCTTGATGTGGCACACCTGTGAGGTGGGATGGATTATCTCAGCAAAGCAGAAGTGCTCACTATCACACATTTAGACAGATTTGTGAACAATGTTTGAGAGAAATGGTAATATTGTGTATCTGGAATGAATTTTAGATCTTTAAGTCCATCTCATGAAAAATGGGAGCAAAAACAAAAGTGTTGCATTTAAATTTTTGTTGAGTGTATATATACACACACACACACACACACTTTATTGCCAAAAGTATTGGCTCATCTGTCTTGACTCGCATATGAACTTAAGTGACATCCCATTCTTAATCCATAGAGTTTAATAGGACGTCAGTCCACCCTTTGCAGCTATAACAGCTTCAACTTTTCTGGAAGGTTTTCCGCAAGCTTTAGTGTGTTTATGGGACTTTTTGACCATTCTGAAGCATTCAGAGTTCCTTTCACTGGAACTAAGGGGCCAAGCCCAGCTCCTGAAAAACAACCCCACACCATAATCCCCCTCCACCAAACTTTACACGTGGCACAATGCAGTCAGACAAGTACCATTGTCCTGGCAACCTTCAAACCCAGACTCGTCCATCAGATTGCCAGATGGAGAAGCGTGATTCGTCACTCCAGAGAACGTCTCCACTGCTCTAGAGTCCAGTGGCAGCGTGCTTTACACCACTGCATCCGACGCTTTGCATTGCACTTGCTGATGTATGGCTTGGATGCAGCTGATCGCCATGGAAACCCATTCCATTGAAGCTCTCTACACTGTTCTTGAGCTAATCTGAAGGCCACATGAAGTCTGGAGGTCTGTAGTGATTGACTCTACAGAAAGTTGGTGACCTCTGTGCACTATGTGCCTCAGCATCCGCTGACCCCGCTCCATCATTTTACGTGGTCTACCACTTCTTGTTGAGTTGCTGTCGTTCCCAATCACTTCCACTTTCTTATAATCCCACTGACAGTTGACTGTGGAATATTTAGGAGGGAGGACATTTCACGACTGGACTTGTTGCACAGGTGGCATCCTATCACAGTACCACGCTGGAATTCACTGAGCTCCTGAGAGAGACCCATTCTTTCACAAATGTTTGTAGAAACAGTCTGCATGCCTCGGTGCTGCTTTTATACACCTGTGGTCATGGAAGTGATTGAACACCTGATTTCAATTATTTGGATGGGTGAGTGAATACTTTTGGCAATATAGTGTATGTTTAATATTCACAGGTCTCATCAAAGAATCTTATCGACTTCACCAATGATTTTCTTTACCTTGCTTGACTAAATAAGACTTTTAGAAGTGATTTGATTTCAATCAACATTTGGTAAATTCACATCTATAAATCATCTCAGATGGAAGACCTGCCTCTGAAGAGTTTGGACTATTCTGTTAGGATGCATTGTTTTTCCCAGAAATCGTAAAAGACTATGACAGAACAACAGCTTATTATTTGTTTTTCCCAAAAATTACAGGCAAGATTTGTGATCTAAAAACAGAGCTGTTTCTTCCATCCCCGTCTATCATTGGATCATTCAAAACACAGGCATGAGCCTACATCTGCTGGTTTTGAAGAAAATATAAGGCTGTGTATGAATTGAGGATCCTGTGAAAAGTTGGCTCTTGTAGTACAACCAACTTGTTTTGTGAATATCTGCATTAGTGATCTGTGTTGGAATACACACGGAGAAGTACAAGAACATATTACAAACAGACTGGACTAACACGGACCACACGACTGGCTTTTGCAAGTATTTATTACTGCCATGAGAAAATCTTGAATCTTTTTTATTAAAGTTCAAAAGAAATGGGAAAAGACCGAAAGACAGCCCAACAGTTGTATCCTAAATACAGAGATGAGACTTGAGCTGTTTGGGACATCTATCAACTCATAATTCATAACACACGCCTGAGCAATTGACTTAAAGCTTGATTAAGGCAATAATCACTGATCACAGAAATACCACAAAAATTGAGAAAATGTAGGATTTTTTGTAAACATTGCCATAGAAACAGAGACAGACATGTAGCTCAAGTCAAGTCATTTTTTATTAAGAATGTATTCACTTTAGGACACTGGCCAGTACAACACAGTGCAATATACATCTTTACTTTCAAATACAAAAAAAGGGGACAAACAAGGACGTAGAAAATAAACCCCCAAAATCCATGACAGTAAAACGTCATGTACATAGAAACCTGGGACAATCACTCCGAAGACTCGATCAACATGTTTCACGTGTATTGCACTCCGTCAATAGAGGGGACGAGACACGGCCAACGAGAGGGGGCAGAGGTCAGTGCTGGAGTGCATCAAGTGACAAAGTGCTTTTTCGAAGCGCAGTGTGAGCGGGTGGATGGAAGGCAAACATCACTTTTAGGATTATCACGGAGGGGAGTCATTTAAACATTGTAGTGAACAAACCTTCCGTCCACTACTGGAGTGTTGTGAGCCGACACGCCGTCATTCTGAAACATTCAGTTTGACGCATGGTTTCACAGGAACGATTGTGGATGCACATTAATGGGGATGAACTTGTGGGAAATTGCACTTTTGTTGCAAAAAAACCCATAAACATTGTCAAAAACATGATTGGGTATTATGTGAGGGCTACAAGGTGAAGAGTATGGCTTATAATGAATGCTTACAGCTACAATCAATCTGTTAAAATGAGGCAAGTCTGGCTGATTATAGGGCTTCTATATAGATAAATACAATTTGAAGAGTGTATTTGTGCTGATAAGGAGTATGATTGACAGATGAAAAGTCACTCGGCCAAAAGTCCCACGTCCAAAGACGAAAACATACTTAAAAAAACATGTATACAGTATACAGCAACTGTGACAAGGTTAGAGTTTTGGAGTGTAACACAGTCTATTGTAGTGATGTAATGTTTTCAAAACTAGTTCTCTGTTAAAGCAAAGGTAATACAAATATAACATCTCCTAAAGTACAGTTTCTAACATGATAATACCCTCAGCAGTGTTTTGTTCTCTATGTTCCAGAAGGAAACTCATGAGTGTCTGAAATGTTAACTATGGCATTGCTGGCATGACTCCCATCACTGATAACACACATATGTCTGACATAGACACAGCCAACTTGGATATATTAGTCAAGTAAAGAAACTAAACACAAAATCTCTTGAAGAGGATGGCTGGATTGTCCTTGAGCAAGTGATGAAGCAAATCCAGGTTAAAGAGACGTTATGGTCGCAAGGTAAGTGTGGCCCGACAGGACAAAATTGCCAATAATGGCCTCTCCTGCCTCCAGCCAACTTCTTCTGGTCCCTATAAAGTGTTCATGTGACGGGCTTCCTGGGGCTTCCACAGGTTCAAGCATGAAATGGATAAAGCAGAGCAGCCTTTTTCCTCCTTGCTTGTTTTTTCTTTTTCCATAAGACAGAGACTCTCCATAAAAAGGCACCATGCACATTTATCAACCCAGATGGAAAGAGAACAAGAACACAGATAGAAAGAAAATACATCAGCAGCAGATTGCCCTCTCCTGCTCTCTGGGTCGAACGTTAAGGCTTCTGTTTCATATAGATTCATCTGTTAAGGCGACCTAGAAGGGAGCATGGGAGGATAACAGGAATATTTAGTCCTTTATGTTGCTGAATAACACACAGTGAAAGATGTAGAGTACAATGAAAAACTATCTCAGCTCACTATTTACCTAGCTGTCATTTTCATACTGACTCAAGCGCTTCTTGGACTTCAGCTCTTTCAACCACTGGGGGGAGTCCTCCTCACTGCAGGGATAAGAAGCAGACAGCTAATGTTAGTGCAGGGACCAGCAGAGAAACAAGTTCTCATCTCCATAGAAAACACAGGGTCTCACTTATGAGGTACTAAACTCCTTCTCCGGATTCATGAACGCCGCGTTCTTCTGATGTGATAGCAAGTGTGAATGTTCATCAATGCCAATCAATTGTAAACTAGTCAGCAATTAGCATAAATGCCCACCCACAAAGCCCCATATAAGGAGGTGATGGTTACTATGGAGAGGTGCATCCCGTCGACCTGCACACACGGTGCAAGCGAACACAGAGAGGGAGAGGAAGAAATACTTTTCTGACACTGAGATTGAAGTTATTTTGGGTGAAGTGGAGCTGAGGGAAAAGATATTTCATGATATTTGATATTTCATTCTGTGAGTAGTGGTGAGACAGGGACAGGTCAAAGGTCCACATCCATCCAAGAAGTCAAAAGAAAATGGTATTATCTTTATTATTACTCAACATGTAACCTAGACAACACATACTAATACGCCAATCTCCCACTAATTAGGCTAAAATTGTTAAATGTTTCTAATCTTTTGTCAGATTTAAAATGCGTGTTTTAAACCCATCTGCATATTGCAAACATAATTCGATGCATTAAAGCTATATTTATTTGCATTCCTTATTTACACAAGCTCTTGGATGGTCAGAGGCACAAGGAGATTTTGTTTTACCTACAAAAAGTTCAGAGCACTAACATTTTGATGAATGCCCAAACACAAGTGCATTTCCCTCTGCAAACAGTTTACACACAAATTCTGCTCAGTTTCATGAATGAGACCCAATCTGTCTACCTTGTGGAGCTTACCCATTCTCTTTTCCACCAGGTGGGGGCAGTACACGCGCTGCCCTGGGAAGAAAGGGGGATTTTGGGGAGAGACAAAGCTGGGAAGGAGAAGGAGTGGGTGCATCGATTAAATTGTCAGAGTCGCCCCTCTTCTTCAGCTGGGCCTGACAACAAGAATGGGACACATTTAGGATCTATACAAGGACAGTTCCTTCACTGCATGTGTATAATCTGTGACTAGAGAGTGCAAAACATGTTAGATTGACAACCGATATATGGCATTAGCCAGGATTGGTTGACATCCACATGTGATGAATACATGTGACAAGATGAGCAAGACCCACCTTTAAAGCAGAAGGATCCATCCCAGGGAACAGGGCGACCCTCGGTGGCTGAGAGGAAACAGCAGAGTCGCCTCCTCTGGCCTGCTCCTCAGAGTCAGAGTCATTGGCTTTACTCTCAACCCTTGCCTCTGCAATATGGACACACATATTATTGTCAAAAAGTGCATTTGGACTATAGACTGTATATAAGATGTGGACGTAGTCATGGCGACGTCACCCATTGGATGTGGACTACGGTTTTGAAGCCTCCATCAAGGGTAATTTTCTTATAGATTTCCTAGCAATCAGACTTTCAATCAGACAAGATCCTGGCTCGTCTTAGGTGCTAACCTGTGGAGTCTCTGTAAAGCCAGTCCTCAGGGGTTCCCCCTTCTGACAGCAGAGCAGTCTGACGGGCAGCTCTGGACGGCCGTGTCCGTGGGGCTCGTTTTTTCCCCAGCTGGGCTCTGGAGCGAAGAGCCCTGGTGTCTAACAGAGTGGTCGGAGCCTGGACAGCCAAACACCAGAGGAATACATGAGCCAGCATGTAAACGTGTTGGTAGAATCAGGGGATGAGTGATTAGAAAGGATGGTCTTATAAGCAGCTTCAGATATGAGAGACTGGTAATGTGTGCCACCTACAGCAGTGAAGTGTGGTGACCTCAGATAACACTTACATCAGGGAAAGACAGTGGCTGGCTCTCAGAAGAGGAGGAGGGAGGGAGGCTGTCCACAGTATCAAATAGTGAGGCGGGATCACCTGGTGTGTGTGGGGGGCTGGGTTTCCTTGGTGAAGAGCTGAGATTGCTTTCTGAACTAGGAGTGGCAGGTGTGAGGCTAAAGAAGGTTAAATAAAAAGGAGAAAAACGGGGGGAATAGTTAGGAAGCACTTGAAAACAAGGTTGTGGTTTCACTAACAATCAAATAGAGTCTGAGTCACGACATTCCTTGTTTACTTCACTGTGGGAAGCTAGGATTTAGCTGATGCACCTACAAAGAGACTGCCATCCTAAATAGAGGGATAACTACAGAGAGAAGCAATCTGTCTGTGTTAGAGGGTAGTACTGGCATCATTTAAACTTTTTATTATCATCAACAATCCCCCCAAAGAAATAGAACACCAACAAAGAGTTTATGGATTTATCTTGCTACACCGGTGGTTTTCTGTGGCATACGGCTGTCACCATTATCAGGCTGGGACTACACACGCAAACAATGCTTGTTTGCAGGATTCATTCATGTTTGGATTCTATTTTCTAACTATTCAGTGTTGTAAAAGTGTTTAAAAAATAAAAAATAAAAAATCAGAGCATCCACAACAGGGCGATGGTGAGAATCTCATATCATCCCTGGTGATTGAAGGCCTTTACACACCAGGGGCATTTTTCCAAAACCACTCATTTGTAAGTCAATGTATTTTAAACTGTTGTGTTTGTCATGCATACATTCATTAAGGAAAAATAATACATAGCAAAAAGTCTTTTTTTTGGAATGAGTTCAATTTCTTAAAGATTTTATTGATTCTGCCACTTTCAGCCAACAATAGACTTAAATGCATTCTTACTTAGTGTTGCACAGTCTACATCGCTAGAAAGGTATCCGTTTAATCCTTTCAGAGTACCAGTTCTAAGCCTTATGTCCGATGAGTTGCCTCGATGTGTGACGGTGTGTGCCCGATGCTTTCATGTCTAGCAACTGAACGCTAGTTCACGTTAACAACACTGAGCTGACTGAACACAGCTAGCACTGCTGGAGGACCTTCAACGCTGAATTAAGTAGAACATTTACAAAGCAAAAGTGCCGTTTGGAAGTATTTAGCATAAGTAGCTAACGACCGGGGCAACAAGCCGATATGCTAGCAATGCTAAGGTAGTGTTGAGTCGAGTAACACAACGAACGTGGGGAAGCATCTCAAAGACCTACACCTGGTCTTTAAAATCAGTAAAGCTCATGTTTTAATAACAATGAAGTTTTAAATGATCAGGTCTTTTGATTTATCATAACGCTAGTGGCTAACGGCTAAAAACAGCAACATAATGACGCAGCTAGGCAGCTGACGTCATCGGTCCTGCCCGTCTAAAGCCCAAGGTAAGGCTTGGTTATGCTTCCGCGTAGTGATCATGCAATGGCCACGCAATGGCCACGCAAAGGCCAACGCAGACCGTGATGGTTCTGCGTTGGGTTTACGTGTCGAAATGCAATTCAATGCCACACAGGTAGAGGGCGCTATGTTTTTTGTAAAGACTGACCGACCGACCGACCGACCGACCGACCGAGACTCTTGACGTATATCGTCGTCAGCCTCGTTATAGCCTATTTGTTTACCTTCTGGCTTTA
This sequence comes from Chelidonichthys spinosus, assembly GCA_029853015.1. Lineage (NCBI taxonomy): Eukaryota > Metazoa > Chordata > Actinopteri > Perciformes > Triglidae > Chelidonichthys > Chelidonichthys spinosus. Next base: position 3,977,478 of record CM056831.1, read on the forward strand.
AACATCCACAATTTTTCAGTGTTTTATTTCTTTGTGCAAAAGCGACAAGGTGCAAACAATAAAAGTATTAAAAGTGTAAATGGCGGTGTTTATAAGTGGAAACCGGAAAAGTGGTCTCCAGCGGATGTAGTTAGCGGACCAATCACAGCCAATGCCGCTGCTTTGGTGTTGCGTTGGTGTTGCGTCGCCTCGATGCGCGTCTAGGATTTTTGGGAGGTGCACGTCAGGCCCTTGCGTTGGACGTAAGGGGGGTCCGCAAGGACGTAAGGGGTCCGTAAGCCCCCTTGCGTTGTGTCGACGCGGAAGTATAACTTGGGCATGTCCGCTAACTACATCCGATGGAGACCGCTTTCCAGTTTCCACTCATAAACACCGCCATTTAAACTTTTAAAAGGGTACTTTTATTGTTTTCACCTCGTTTTATTGTTTTGTCCTTGTCGCTTTTGCACAAAGAAATAAAACACCAAGTTTCGAAAAATTGTGGATGTTTAAAGTCGGAAGGTAAACAAATAGGCTTTAACGAGGCTAACGACGATATATGCCAAGAGTCTCGGTCGGTCGGTCGGTCATTCTTTACAAAAAACATAGCGCCCTTTACCGGTGTGGCATTAAATTGCATTTCGACACGTAAACCCAACGCAGAACCATCACGGTCTCCAAGCAACGGCAATGGCCATTGCGTGGCCGTTGCGTGATCACTACGCGGAAGCATAACCGAGGCTTTCGGAATAGGAGTTAGGAATAAGAGTTAGGAATAGGAGTTAGGAACTCATTTTTTGACTATTCCACCACAGCCTCTGTGTAACTTCAAAGGGAAGTCAGTGACCTGGCCGAGGGTCAGGCTGAGCCAATCAGATTGAACAAAAAGTGGAGCAGTCCAAGTTGGGAGGAGCCGTTCGCATCCCCCCCTCTAATTGACAGTATTGAACTGGTCCAGTCCCGACTTTCAAATTCTAGTATTGTGACAACCCTATTCTTACGAGCACATTCCTACAGTCAGGTTTCAGTTATGTTGAGTTGAAACCAGTTGTTATGAATCACTAACAATTAAGATAAAGCTCCCAAATCATTTATTGTTGATATGGATTATTATTATGTCTATTATAGACATTTCCCTTTTCAACTTTGGTCGACTACATTGATTTCAGTGGTGTTTTTAGGTTTTTTTCAATGCAATGGAACATTCTGATGGAACATTGCCCTGTGTTATATACACAGAAGACAAATAAAGACACATGACATCTGACATCAGCTTTACAGCATCTTTACCTCTCATCAGAGCGCAATCCCGTCTCCCAGGTCCCATACTGACTGTCAGTGTCACGGACCGGTGATCCAGAGTCCTTCCCCTCCTCTTCACCACAGACACTTTGCTTCTGCTGCACCTGGAAGCAAGAGGGAGACGACAACTATTCATGAATTAGCATGAAATTGGGTCTAGTTATATAGTAAGTTATATAACAGAGCAGTTTGAGAGATACCAGTAGCAACTCTCACATGACATCTGAACTGTAGTTAAGTGTGAGTATGGGATGATCACCCTCTGTGATGTGATGTTTTTATGCTTATTTTTTATGCAGCACTCTGAGATTTATTGAATGAAAAGTGCACTACAAATAAAATGTATTATTATTATCGATATGAAAATCATTCTGGCCAAAACAACTCCGATTCACAATATTATCCCAGTAATCGTGAAAATAACATTAAAATGAGCCAAAAACAAACTGGAATCACTTCACATTTTGTTAAGAAACACAAACCGGTATGTTGATTGCATCATAGATAGAACACATAAATGACGAAATAAAATCAGGCTCATTTTCACATAGTGAGCCAGACAGCTTTCTCAATACACTTGTGATGATAGTCACGATTATTTCAATAATGGAAATTGACCACAATCAAAATATCGTGAGTGTCAATCGCAATAACATCCTACATCATCCCATCAGTTAAGTGTGGTAAATATTTGTGAATAGGGCATTTAAATTTGTATTGCTAAGCCAAGCTAATTCAGTGGTTGGTTTATCAATGTGCTACTGAAGACTCAACGGTGTTGTTCATGGAGCTGCTGAACGTGAGCTAGCAGCAGATGTACAGTAATGAAAAGGTGAGGGGATGAGTTAATGGAGACGAGACGAGAGTAGGAACAAAACGGAGATGGTGGGTGAGTGATGAGAGTGTGTTTGCCGTCTACTGAACCATGCCTCTTTTAATGAGGCTGGTACAGAGGACATACTGTCTGGAAAGCACACAGCACTCACAGAGGCACGCCTGCACATGAACTGATAACCCTGGCCCATATAAGAAAAAACAATAGAAAATCCTTCTGTCCTCTGATGTTGCCCGAGGGGTGGACAGAGAAATGTGATACACCTGGCTGTGTAATTACCAAGGTTCCTAGACTATGAGAGCAGTTCACTAGAGATGGTTCAGAGTTCTCATTCTTCCAGCCTCATGAAAAGCTGTCCTTGTTTTCCTAGTGTATATGAGAGCAGAGATACAACAGAAGTACTTCAAAAAGAATGACAATGAGATGGAAAGAAGATTGTGACTATTATACATTTGGATTGAGGGGGCCAAGATAGCTGAAGAGAGTGAGAAAAAAAGAACAGCGGTGCAGGATGTCATTCATCAGCTGAGCCTTTCCTGACAGGAAAACAGATAACAGTGAGAATGGCATTCAACAGCACTCCCTGCATCAGAGAAAGCACTTGTTCTCAAATCCATTCTCTTCTCAAGGATTTACAGCACTCACACTTCTCATGTTGATATCACAGGGTCACTCAACTTACAATTACATACAAACACTTCAGAGTCCTGCTTCCACTGACAATGAACAAAACCTCTCATCCAAATCAGACTGTATGCAGACATACTAAGCATATATTCCACTTATCTAATGATCTTGGGGTAAATTTAATGCTAAGGTCACTAAATGAGCAGGTCTTCCTCAAATAGGCTACAAAGAGATGGGTGATAGTAAATCTGAAGTACAGAAACATTATTGGGGGATTCATTCACTACAGCATAAACAGAACGATGGATCACTCACATCAACTGCATGGCTGTTGATCTAACAACAGTTGCCTTGAGGAGTCTTTCATTAATTATATATATGTAAAACGGACTGTGGCCCAGAAGAAATGTGTTAAGGCTAATTTACAGGTGTAGAGCACCAAGCATGCTTCAAATTAAGTGCTTATTGGATCCAAGATAGGAATCCACTAATACCATTTTTTTACAGCCCAAGTACAAGTACTTGCATTTCAGAACCTCTACTAAAGGTTGAGTAGGTGATTCTCTTCAGAAACTCTTTGTCATATTACTTGAAATCCTCCTAACATACCAGTAGCAATGAATAAATTAAATGCTCTGTCAATACTTACTTCCTGATTGCACTCTGCCGATCTGGAGCACTTGTTTGGTGTTCTGGGGGAGCGGCTTTCAACAGAGGTCTGAACCAAGGGGGCGGGAAAGTCAAAGTCTCTGTGTTTTTTCAAATCACTTACTCAACCTTTAATAATACCATTGCAGGTGCGACAATAACTATCTATATTTTATTATTATTTTCATCAGATTATCCTCACTTTCTGACTGTAACATGTTACAAATAGAATGATGCTTTCCTGATCCAAACAGAGCAGAGTTTGCTGTCGGGATGTTAAGAATCAGTTAAACAGCTAAAAGAAGTATTAAATAGGGATGTCCCGATCCGATATTTGGATCGGATCGGCCGCCGATATTAGCAAAAAATGCATATCGATATCGGATCGGCCTGCACGGGAAAATCCCGATCCAGTTTTTTTCCCCAAAACTCCGGTCCTGTCCAGCATCCCCTCAACAACAACAAGACGGACTTGTCTGTGCATGTCCCGCCTGGTTCACACGCCGTCCCGCGCCGTGAAGCGATCGTTTCGGCGTCTGCTCTATTTTTTGCGCGTGCCGGGAGTGAACGCGTCAATTCTGGCAGGAAATCACACAAAGAAACACGAGACAATCCGGTCAATTTTCAAAATAAAAGCAATTGTCAAAATAAAATACCGCGATTGACAAATGTGATCATATTTGTGTATCTAAACTCGCACTGGGAAACAGGAAGAGACAATACATTTAATAAATGTGAAGAGTAGATAAACAAATATGTGTATTTCAACGGTATATCTGCACTACCATTTTCTCTCTCTCTCTCTCCCTCCCTCTCCCTGAAAACCCTTTTCAACATGAGTCTGACAACAACGTAAGTAAATATCTTTAATCTTTAATACATGCTTGGATTGGCCGGTATCTGTATCGGCCGATACTAAAAGCTACAATATCGGTATCGGATCGGAAGTGCAAAAAGCTGGATCGGGACATCCCTAGTATTAAACATAAAAAAGCTAAGTCTTAAAGGGATAGTTCGGAATTTTGGACATAACACCTATTTTCCAAGTGAGCCGGTGTGTTCGAGACGTAAGGAGGCGTTTTCAAGAAATTTCATTCAGTTCTTCTAGTTGCCGAGTTCGCTTATGCTATGGCTAGCGCAAGTCAACGGTTCTTAGCTAGACAGGCATTAAAAACAGTCTTGCCCACTCCACAGTGCACCCGAGGCAAATCAATTAAAACACTAGACTGTCGATGTACATATCTGTGTTGATAGAATAATAGAACAATTATGCACCGCGAACCCAGACCTCCGTCTGTAAACCCATAAACCCTCGGACATGTTGCGGCGGATTCCCTCCTGGCACCACCAGTCTTCGTTTGTTCTGTCCCGGTTCTCAGCTCCAGTGGGGGCTATCTCGGTCTCCACAGACGCTCGTTCATGTTCTGCCCTTTGAGCATCCCTCTCGCTCAATTCTTCCTTTGTATATTCAGGTTCGTACAGGTACGGTTGGGTGGAAAAAAACTCCTCATCAGAGTCTTCAAAAGTTTCAGTATATTCTCCAAAAGTGTCCATTTCTGTGAGATTGAAGAAACTAGCACTGCAGGCTACTCTGCGTCCGTAGCAATGACAGCAGGTAAACAAACTATTATAGAACCGGTAACTTATAAGTGCTAGGTGATATCAGTCCGCTGCTGCCATAGCCTACTAGGAAGTATGACACGCTGCTGCTGCTGAGACATAAAACCTTAAAAATGCAAGGTTGGTTTTATTTCAAACATTCTATCAACACATATGTACATCGATAGTCTGCCGTTATGATGGATGATGTGGAATGGACTGTTTTTAATGCCTGTCTAGCTAAGAACCGTTGATTTGTGCTAGCCATAGCATAAGCGAACTCGACAACTAGAAGAACTGAATGAAATTTCTTGAAAACGTCTCCTTACGTCTCGAACACACCGGCTCACTTGGAAAATAGGTCTTATGTCCAAAATTCTGAACTATCCCTTTAAGGAGCAGCATGGTCCACCTTAAAGGTCAGCCCACCTTAAGTGTTCCTGAGTCAGAGCAGCCAGAGTTGTTGCTAACTTGGATGCTAACTCCCTTCACTTTAATCATTAGCTGTCTGACAACAACACACAGGAATTTAGGGTCTTGAGAAGTTGTAGGATTTATTCACCAACAAATAAAGTGTACCCACAATACACTGCTACATTTATGGTGTAATGTTACTGCTGACTTAATAGTCTCTCTCTCTCTCTCTCTCTCTCTCTCTCTCTCTCTCTCTCTCTCTCTCTCTCTCTCTCTCTCTCTCTCTCTCTCTCTCTTTCTCTCTCTCTCTCTCTCACAGACATTGGCAGGCAGTAATACGCTGGTGAAGCCCTGACAGATTCTACCAGCAGACACAGCTGATACCTCACAGCTCAATGAAGTGATGTGGTGGAGATTCACTAGCTGGGCAGCTTATTAAGGCTGGTCCACACCGGACCGACTGCCCGATTCGCGACGGTAAATGACGTCGGGCTACTTAACATGGCCGATTTGAACAACGACATGGGCGGTTCACACCTACAGAACTACAGCCGACGGCATACGTTCCGCGCTTGCGCGAGATGTAATGTCTCCAAAACAACAGGCGGCGCTAATCTGTATTGTGGGCCAAAAAACACGAAAACCGGAAGTAGGCGGTCCTCTCTAGATCACCTTCTTCGATTCCACTGGTTATCTGGTATGTTTACCATCGTCACTTCCGGGCTTCACTGATTAGCTAGTCAAGCAGCTAGCCTCCACCAATCAGAATGGTAAAAGAGTGACCGACTCGCTTGGCAGATTACACATTTGAATCGGCTGAAATGAACGCCGACGTGGGCCGATTCGAGCAACCACACCAAGCAGACTCATGTCACGGACGCCGACTCTCTCAAAGACGCCGATTTTCGGTCCGTAGTGGACTCGCCTTTAGGCCCATGGTCAAGGTTAACGTCAACATGCCTTAATAGTATCGGATGCAGTTCTATTACAGTCATTTTATGAATTTGACTAGTAGAACATGAGCATGGTGGGATTGTCATACATTCACATATTTTCAATTATTGTGGGATTAAGAATTCCCAATAATGAATAATAATGAGTATTGCAATATCTATAGAACATTTGGATAGTAAAATGCTACCAGTCAATGTATCTATAACGGGGGAGGGAGAAAAAAACATGAACGTAAAGAAACGTAAAGAAAATTTAAAAGGCACTGGATTATTTACATGGTATTATTTTATCCATCCATCCATCGTCTACCGCTTATCCTGTATTCAGGGTTGGAATTATCTTATGTTTATCTTAACATAATATCAATTTTTCATTTTTAAAATATCAGCAGCATATCACGACGCTGTTGGTCGCAAAACAAGCCCCTCAAACAAGTTTGTCTGACCATCTGACAAGCACATCTGTTAAATGTATCCGGGCTCTTTAAAAGTGTCAAACACCTTTCTGACAGCAGAATTGGAAAGGCTGCCACAGACAGATTTCTGTATTTTTCAGAAACAGATAATCACAGAATCATGCCTCTTCAATGCAAACATTGACCAAGTGCGCAGAGGAATTAAAGTCAGCAACTTTATCGTAAAACCAGGTATCGGAAAATGATGGTGATAAAAAAACTGATATCCTATGTGTGCGTGTGTGTTACTTAGCCTAAACACACCCAGAACACACCCTCACCTGATCCGCACAGAGGACAAACACTCCCTTTGCTGGAACATGTTGAAGAGAGACACCATTCCACAACAACTTTAAGAAAACACTTACGGCAAGCCCTCAAAGAAGAACTTGTAATGCAGGTTTGGAGGCTTGTTTGTAATCTGATAACATTTATTATTCAGTAAAATAGTGGTTTTAACAGTCTATTAATACTGAACCTCAATCAGACTCTTTTTTTGCAGTCTACATTAAACTACAGACAGTGTCAGGTGAGACAGGTTTATAGGCCAGAAAATAACTTTTAATCTCTAAGATTGTTTAATTGTTCTTAGTGGACAATCACAGGTGCAAGTTGTGCCGTCAACCACAGGCATGGAGAATATGGTTGGTTCAGTAAGTAAGCATATTGAACCAACAGATCGACTAGTAATGATTCATAGCTGTCAGGAACAAGGCTTTTCCTTAATGACATTAGCAATAGCCAGAGACGGGAAGGGCGTGTCGGGGGCGGGGGGGAGAGCATAACAAAGAGCGGATGAATAGAAGGATGAAGGAGAGAAAGGGCTGATCACTAAATAGGGCTGACTGACATTCTGACGAGAAGGGGGCAAGAAGGAGACCTTGGAATCTACTACTTGATCACACAACGATCGTAACGCGGCACCACACTAACACATGATGGAGAAACAGCAGTCTGTGGATTATTCGAACAGTTAAATAGAAAGTGAGTACTTTTATTGCTGTTCCTTAAAAAGGAAGAGTTCTATGGCAAGCACCTAACAGATGGTTTTAACAGAGTGTAGATGTCATGATTGTGTTTCCATGAACAAAGACAACAAAATAGCCAATACGCATGACATGAAACTTTCATATTGTTCCTTGTCTAGTCGTGGTATGAGCTCATCCAAGTTATTATACATGGGAAATGACTTGACCATCTCAAATACTGTTAAACCATTAACAGCCATAAAGATCCAATCAATCAAACATTATAATTGCAGGACGCCACCACTCTCATCTGCTCTCATCAACCTAGCTCGGGTGGAGTGGGATAATATGCTCTGCATGCACTAATGTAGCAGTAATCACCAACAACACCCTACAGATATTCAAAATTATTTCCCCAGTGAGCATGAATCCCATGTCAGAGGGAACTCTTCTAGGCCACCCTAACAGTACTGTTAATATTTCATTACATAAGTAGTTCATACAGACACAGGGTTCAATGCTGTACAAAGCATCTAGTAAGAACAGCGGGAAAGAATGTAAAAACCTGACTTGGCTTAAGAATTTTACTCAGCGGGCACTCGACCTGACTGAAAAGGATTATTCTCATTTCTTTCAGCCTGGTGTTTGTTTTTCCTAGTTTTGGTCAATATGACCATTGTTTTGAGTTGTTTTGTCTCTTAAATGTCCAGATCCATTCATCTCCAATTTGTTGGCTGACCGCAAAGATGATTTGAAGATATAAAACTGTAACACACTGCAGTTTCATGTCTATACATACTTAGAATAAATGTCAATTACACAATGGTCTTGACATTTTAGTGTTCACAATAATCACCCATGAAAAAATTTAAAAACAAATAGCTCCGATTGGTTGAGCTTGACAATGCTCTTTGAACATCCAAATCCAAAATCATTTCTATTTGATCATTAAAGCCCGCCATTGATAAATCACGGCCAACATTTCTCCACCGGTAGGAAAGTGCTTATAAATTTGTGTCATTTATATTTGTCCTGGTGGGAAAATAAAATTGATAAACTTCCTTTTTGCACATATGATTTATTATATTTTTATTATATATTTGTATTTATTGTATGAGATATGAATACCTCCTAAATTACATAAACTGGTGACTTCCATAAGGTTAGTGCATGACAACTTGGCCGTTTAAAAACAAAATCTGATACAAATGTCATGTCTTAAGTACTGAAATGGTTTGGAGAATCGGAAACCTGTCATCTTACAAAACCATTTGAGAATATGAATGACGTGATGTTTATTTACTAGTATAGCCATAAGGGCTGCCAGTTCAACTATTCAGTGACTAGGTAATGTTAAACTCCTAGGATGAAAAAGCATTTAACTATTAAGAACAGCAAAGTTCTCTAGTTAACTGGATATTGGTTCACAGCATAACAATTCTATTAGCTAAAGTTCTGGTAATGTTGCATAGCACAGGTTCATATCAGACTGTATATAAGACGTGGACATAGTGATAGTGACTTCCAGTTTTGAAGCCTCGTTTTCAGCATTTTGGCTCGTCGCCATTTTTGCAAACAGTGAAGGAAGTAACCATATTTGGAGTGTGAGGGAGCGACGGGTGGATCTCATGAACACAAGCAGCAGAGCGACCACCCGAGCAGCATCCTTACTGGATCTGGATCCATCTGGATTCTGGTGAGAAGCTGCTAAAAAAGGAACACTGTGGTAGCGACCTGTCAATCACAAGGTAGCCCCGCCCTAAAGCATCTCCTGCTTTTTTGTCTGCTGGACTCTAAATGGACCATAATGTACTAAATGAACATCATGCTGGATTGAAGAAGACTTGAAACTAGAGATTGAGACCATAAACTCATGTTTACAATGTTTACTGAGATAATAAATCAAGAGAGAAATAGGACCATTTTCTCATAGACGTCTTTTTGCAAACAGAGGAGTCGCCCCCTGGTGGCCAGTAGAGCGGCTTTACTTTTCAGAACCGTAGGCTGCCTGGTTCATGCCAAAATTAGACAAAATCATGAATCAATTTCAAAGGTCACGCATGCCTAAAAATGTCCATTACGTTCTTTTAACTCAGCCTCTGGAAATGTGGTGTGTTGCCATAGTATTCAACATAATAATGTACAGACCCACATTATAGTTCAGATGCAAATTTCCACTTAGTCTCCAGCTTGGCAAATACAAACCTCTTTTAACAATGTTGTGCTCAGGGGGAAATGGGTATTCCCAATTTCCACATCCTCTTATTTACTGGCTAACTGGAAACTGTCCATTACCAGTTGGCCATTACTGACCTCTTACTGTCATTCATCCACTTAACACCGGCACAGTGGGGAGGCACATTGCTCCCAGAGACCACAACTGCAGTAGATGATTTCTGAGACTTACTAAGATATGATATGCCAACCCAACTGACAGCCACACAAACTTCATGAAAACACCTCTTATCTTTAGGATTTGTGACTCATGAGGTGTTTGACAATATTCAGCAAACAGGCGTAACCTAAAGATAGGAACAACTTCACTGCACTGCATCCATATCCCTACATGGATTTCTAAATCTGTCCTTTATATAGAGCACACACCAGCTTGGATGTCAGGGGGGAGACAAGCGATAGGAAACCAAGGAATCAGATTTGTGTCCTCTACAAGTCTTCTCCTATAACGTCCCTAATTCCTAATACCAGTTTTCCTATTTGATCAGTCCTTGTGTCTAATTTTATTACTCAAAACACAAATGATAGGTGACATGAAGAACCAGTACAACCACAGCTTTACTAAACAAACAGACTAACATAAACAAGATAAGATGGAGAAGAGCTGAAAGCACAGAACCAGATAGATGAGATCAGGAAAGCAGATGGGTTGGAGTTCTTGACATGTTTGGCTAGAGACCAAATAGTTGACGAAGGAGCAGCTGTTACCCCAGTGACATTACAGAATTGCATGGACATTACTGCAAAATGACTTGAATTCCACTTGTGCTTTATTTAACTTTAACAGATGTTAAAGTAATACTGCGGAGCATATAGCTGTTAAAATAGTGAATCACATTGGTGCCTGGCAAATACATATAGTCTGTGATGGTATCAGAAGGGTATTCTGGTACTGGTTCTACCCTGGTGTATCTGGATTTAAATGTGTGTGTGGTCTTACAGCAGTGGGAGTGTTGGGTGCGGTGCGCCTGCGTAAGGACAGACGTTGCTGGCTGCGCAGCGAGAACCTGCGGATAGACTCCCTGCTTCGGGAGGCCAGGGAGCGCAGGGAATTGGTCCTCTTGAAGTCCCCAGTCCCATCCTCTCCCTGACCTCCCCTCTCCACCGAGCTGGACAAAAAGCCGAGTGCCCCATGAAGGGAGCGGCGGACATTTCCCACCCAACCTGAAACCTGGGTGTGGGCCACTGACAGCTTGTCCCCCAAATACTCCATCACAACCCACTACTGGTAAGGCCTGCTGTGTCAGAATAAAGTCTGTGAACTGAGCTGTGACTCGCTATTATCACAGCAACAAGGGATGATCAGAGGCTAGGTGTGCTGGAGAGGTGACACTCCAGGAATGTTGTCTTAGCTATTCACTGGTGGGTCGATACTGCAGCAGTGAGGAAGGTGACACCGACAATAACACAGCACAGTCCATCCAACGTGGTGATGTTGATGGTGTCTACTGCTTACTGCACTGCAGCGCTGATAATGCCAGTCATCCCCTAATCGTTACAGGACTGAGCCTTTTCTTAATCTCACTTCTAAAGGGCCTCTCTGCAGTGCACTCCCACTGGATCTGATGGGACTCTGTTATATCTCTTGGCCTGAACTGAATTGCTAGGGTCTCTAATGCCAATTCAATGCACAGAGATATACTAGCTATGATATGATTGGCACACCAACGCCATGGGCACAAAAGGTTTGGCTATTTAAGTCTAGCACTTACTATTAGTTATGTAGGACACTATGCTTATGAGACAGCCTCAAAAACTGCTGTGTTTCCTACCAACAGGTTCTCAGCCATGCTTACTGGCCTAACCACTCAACTAAAAAATGATAAGCAATAAAAGTAGAACCACATCCTAAACATACCGTGTTTGGCACAACAATAAGTTATCTACTTTCATCAGGCCTACTGAGCTAAAATGACTGAGTATGAGCATTGGTTTCTTGAAGAATGCTCTGTGATCCCTCTGCCAAGTCTCTAGATGTCATATTCTCAGAACTGATCCCAGCTTCAATTACAGCCGAACTGACAGATGTCCCAGGGCTGTAGATGATGTGTTGCCTCCAAAACAAGGCTCAGGTTAAAAGTTGAAATATTCATACATCCAACAAGACTACATTTCCATGGTGCCCGATACGGTCCTACACTCCGTCAAAAAGCTGTGAGGTGAAATGGTGCAGGACAGCTGGTGGAAAAGGAAGGGTGCTGTAGTCATTTGTATTCCATAAGAAAAATAAGAGGCCAACCAACTGACGCCGAAGAGAGTAACAAGAGAAAGGACTGTGACAGGGAAAATCAGGGAAATCCAAACCAGAGGAGAAAATGTTCCTCTCCTCGCCTTTTTCTGCAGGTATGGGCAGGTAGGAGAAAATGCGTCAGCAGTGTTGCTCTCTGTACTCAGCGCTACAGGACTCACCGCCAAGGAGAAACTGGGTGGAGAGAGAGGAAGTGTGAAACAGAGTGTGTGTGTGAGAGAGAGTGTGAGAGAGAGTGTGAGTGAGAGAGAGAGAGAGAGAGAGAGAGAGAGAGAAAATGGGAGGTCCTTGATACAGAGAGGGAGGGAGAGATGAGGGTGATATATGTTTTGCGGTGCTCAGCCGCTCCAGCCTGATTCAGTTGCAGGGCAAGACATTGAAGTGTCACAGCCAGAACAAAGAGGCAGTGGAAACAAATGTAGACGGAAGGAATGAAAGATAGAGAATGGTGCATATGTTGCTGTTACACAGCAGTACATGCAGATAGGAATGTGTTTGTGTATCATGATAAAGAGAAAACTATTCATAGATTGATTGGGTATGAAAGAAAACAGGTGTGGCTTTAGCCGTGAAATGAGATTGTGAGTCAACCAGTTCGTCAGCACACTGTGGCCAAAAGCAAGGATCACAACACTCACATGAATGTTTGTTTAAATTGTGCTTCCAGTCAAACTCACACAAACAGAAGAAAAGAGTAGTAAACACTTTCAACTAAGTGAGGTCTCTGTTTACCTGAGTGAACTCACAGCAGGAGATTCCAGACACACTTCAGAGTTAACCTCAGCACAAACTGGGACAGCTCATACGCCCCCTACAGGTTATCTGACTCACTCTTCTATGAAGTGCTGTGCAAAAGGCAAACAAGCTGTGAGGTTCTCAGCTTCCAGCAGCAAACAAACGGAGCCTGATAATCGCGGCCTCTTCTTGGATACTGTTTGCTGTTTGTGTGAAGCTAAATTACTCATATTAAAGCTTAGGTTTATTTACAGAAGTATTAGTTACATCAGTATTCTTATTTTCCTGTGGTAAAAAGAATATATTATTCTGTCTTCGTCAAATGATAATTGAGAAAATCCTCACAATCTCTGCTGAAATAAGTACTCATTCAACAGTAAAATAATTGACTTTTCTCATATGATTTGAAAACTGCTGCTTTATCTAAAATTATCTGCTCATCTAAAATTAGAAATAGGATGCTTTTCATTCTAAAGCAGTTAGAAAATGTCACATTAGCTGAGTGGGAAATTGTGGTGGGCAAATTGTCCATCATTTTATCGATAAATAATGAACAAACCCAAAATCCTAATAATCAATTATGAAAATAAACTAAATTTGCAGCCTTACTCAAAATTGGTTGCTTTTAATCATCCAAATGTTGCATTTTACTACATTTATCATCAAACGCACATTGCTAGATAAGATGAAGGATGGCAGTAAGTATTAGCTTAACTGATTTCAATACAATTATTAAAATAGACTAACAGAAAAAAGTAAATACAAAGACAAGTTATTTCAAAACACGTATGTTATTACAATCTTTCCAAATTCCTTTAAAATTGCTCCGAATGCTAAATGTCACCAATTGGGAAGTGAGTCATCGCTGTTCATCACTTCCCCTTTTCTGATGACATCATCAATCTGTACACAGCCCTGGCTAGAAACCCAACGAACAAGTGTGATAGGAACAAACATTCAGTATCATGCAAGAGGACGTACATATTGTACAGAGAAACATCTCCAAGAAGAGAGTTGCTTACCCAGAGGCAGTGTGGAGTGAGGCAGCATGACCACAAGTACAACACAGCACTCAGCCCAGTGCCCATCTCTGCTCTGCCCCACTCACCAGCCTCAGAGGCTTACTTACACCAATGATGTCACCACATAACTATTAGCTCATCTGCGTGAGTCTCAGGATGCCAGTAATAGCAGTAATACTATTTAGGCATCATCAATCATCATCTGATATACTGTATGCCAACAGTAATGGATTTTGGTTTCATATTATTTGTAATTTCTGTAAAATCCTGAAGCAGATTTATGAAATACGTTTTCTGGGATTTTTCATGGAGGTGTCTGCTTAACAGCAGGGCTAGAGCCATAGACTGTATATAAGAAGTGTTTTGAAGTCTAGAGGTTGGCATTTTGCCGATTGCTCTTTTGGGTTCGTCGCCATCTTGTTTTTTTGTTTTTGTTTTTGCAATCAGTCAATGGAAGAGACCATATTTAGACTGCGGAGGAGCAGCAGGCTGATTTGATAGACACAAGAGGCAGAGTGGCACACTGAGCAGTCTTACTGTATCTGACTTCTGATTGAAGCGGTTAACAAAGTTAGCTTCCATAATTCAAGGTCAACTTTATTTGAGTAGCTAACTGTATCACAGTGATGGTAGCGACCTGTCAATCTCGGTGGCCACGCACTAAAACATACCCTGATTTATAGACTATTTGATTCTTAATGGGACCATACTTTACTAAATGAACATCATGCTGTATTGAAGACGTGAAACAAGCAATTGAGACCATTAACTCATGTTTACAATGTTTACTAAGATAATAAATCAAGTGAGAAGTAGGCCCATTTTCTCATTGAGAGTCACACTTGGATGGCCAAAGGAGAGAATGCAATTTTAGGGCTTCACTTTTCAGAACTGGAGGTTGCCGTCTGGCTGGACCTGAATGTGTGACTATTTGGATATTTGTTTACATTTTCAATTTCAGATCTACTTTTATGAAATAAATGAAAACATATTACACTGTAGATCATTTTGTGGTAAGCCATGACCTGGGTTAGGTATTTGAATGACAAATGTCTGCATTAAACATAATCACACTGTTCCTGCAGTCTAATAATTAATCGTGTCACATTATTGCCATTGTAATATAGACCATGGCAAAAGATAAAATGTTAAATACATGTGAGAAGGCACTTTAATGCAACCCAATATAACATTTTATTTTTTTTATAATTATTATAAACAAATGAACACAAACACATTGAACAACAACAAGGAACTACTGACACCAGGAAAGGTGACACTAAAGTGAAACACCACCACTAGATGGTGGTAGTGATCTCTGTATTACACAGAGTGTAATCATGACACACAATGGACTGTACTTCTGTTCATAGTGCAGGCCTTCAACGAAGGCTCTACAAGTACAGTCTCCATGCCTGGATATAGATGATGTATCGGTGTATGTATTGTTTAGTTGTAAATATCTAGACACAAAATTTATGAAAAAACAAACGATCATAGACTACAAGGTTAAACATTAGGAATACTTCATAACCAATAACCAATCAATGCTGAGGAATAAAGTCACACAAATATAAGGACTAATGATCAAAATCAATCAATCAATCAATCAATCTCACTTCCCAGCTTTCCATGCTGACAGGCTTCTAATATACTGTATTAGCAGAGAGAACATGTACTCATTAACCATTTGACTAATCCAATCCTGAATTACAGGCCCGAGGGTGGTTTTCGGCCGTTAATTCCCTAGAATATGATGTGGGATGGGTGGAGGCGAGTCTAAAGGGCCCTGCCATCAACATTAGTCACCAACTCTTTACTACCCGAGTACCTGAGCACAGCAGCATCAACTTTCAGTCAACCAACTGCATTCCTCTACCTCCTACCTCCCGTCTGTATCCAATGCATGACAAAGTCTCTCTCTCTCTCTCTCTCTCTCTCTCTCTCTCTCTCTCTCTCTCTCTCTCTCTCTCTCTCTCTCTCTCTCTCTCTCTCTCTCTCTCTCTCTCTCTCTCTCTCTCTCTCTCTCTCTCTCTCTCTCTCTCTCTCTCTGCGCATGCGTGAACGTGGTGAGAGCGTGGTGAGTGAGTGACTGTGATTTCTATCTTTTCTCATTATTTGTATGTGAGCTACTTGGTGTTTTGTTTTTGTTAGTTAGTTAGTGGCTTGCTCAGTGTTATTTTCAGGGTGGTGGGGGGGTAGTCGGGCATTATGCCTGTTGTGGGCAGCCAGGAAGAGCTGGAGAAGCTCACTCGCGGAGCGGCCGGCAGGGAACACCAGTACTGCGGGCACGGAGCGGCGGTGGAGGACCCAGGTGCCTTGGGTTCGGATACGGTCATGAATGGACATGGTAGCAGTTCAGTGGAAAAAATAGACGGGGGGAAACAGAAAACACAGAGAGCAGTAACAATGATAAATTAGTGAATGACGTGTCAATGGAAGACGTGTTTGATGAATGGTGTCTCAGCATAAATGTAAGCAAAAGAAAGAAATCAGCTGATAAAGGGCAGGGGGGAGGTAAAACCAGGTAGACTCTGCAGAGCTTCTCTGATGAGGAAGAGGAGGCTGAGCTGACTGTTTCTCAGAAGGAAAGAGTCACCTCCTATTCTGTGGAGAAGATCAGGAGGTTTTTAGCAGAGACTAAAGGCTGGATTATGCTTCCGCGTCGACACAACGCAAGGGAGCTTGCGGACCCCTTACGTCCTTGCGGACCCCCCTTGCGTCAACGCAAGGGCCTGACGTGTGCCTCCCAAAAATCCTCGACGCGCGTCGAGGCGACGCAACGCCAACGCAACACCAACGCAGCGGCATCGGCTGTGATTGGTCCGCTAACTACATCCGCTGGAGACTGCTATCCGGTTTCCATTCATAAACACCGCCATTTAAACTTTTAAAAGGCTACTTTTATTGTTTTCATCTCGTTTTATTGTTTGCACCTTGTTTTATTGTTTGCACCATGTCGCCTTTGTACAAAGAAATAAAACACCAAGTTCTGAAAAATAGTGGATGTTTAAAGCCGGAAAGTAAACAAATACGCTATAACGAGGCTACGACGATATACGTCAAGAGTCTCGGTCGGTCGGTCACAGTCTTTACAAAAAACATAGCGCCCTTTACCGGTGTGGCATTGAATTGCATTTCGACACGTAAACCCAACGCAGAACCATCACGGTCTCCAAGCAACTGCGTGGCCATTGCGTGATCACTACGCGGAAGCATAATCAGGCCTTAAAGGTCATAGCGCAGTGGAGACTGAGCAGTTCTTCCCTGATCTAATTGGTTTCATCAAGTCTGTGAATCAACTCGGAAAAGACGATGCGTTCAGCAATCAGGAGATTTTCAGACTCAAGAAGCTGGTGACTAAGGCCAGAGTCACTTTGGTTGAAAATGATGACTAATTTCATGAAGATGTACATTTTACTCTCTGTCACTGTATTTGCTGCATGTTTTGGTGTCATGAAGAACATTAATATTGGGACCATTAATATTAATGGGGCACGTATTGAAGCAAAGAGAGCTTCTCTGTTCAAACTGTGAACTGTGTTGTTTGTCCAGGAGACTCACAGTGACGATAAAAATGAGGGGGACTGGAGGAAGGAGTGGCCAGGGCAGGTTTTCCTCAGTCACAAACAGTCCAACAGTGCTGGGGTGGCAATACTTTTCTCCAGAGCCTTCAGTCCTGAGAATGTGGAGCTGCACCACATCATGGCTGGACATGTTCTCATGGTAAAAGCACATTATGAAAAGGTTAAAATGGCCTTCCTGTGTGTATATGCTCCAGTGGTAAGAATGAACAGAATTACTTTTTTAAATGAGTTATGTGATGCTATTAGTGGTGTTTCTGATGAATATTTATTCCTGGGGGGTGATTTTAACTGCACTGCTGATACGGCACTGGACAGAAATCACCTGGAGCCCCATCCTGCCTCGTCTGCTCGGCTCAAGCGTCTCATTGAGATGCATGATTTGAAGGACATGTGGAGGGGTTTTAATGGCAGGAATAGACAGTATACCTGGTCTCACTGCAGAGACAACATAGTGTCTCTGGCCAGACTTGATCATTTTTATTGTTTTAAAAACCATTTTAGTATTTTTTAAAAGTTGTCGTATTGTCCCGGTGGGTGTGTCGGATCAGTCCTTGGTTGGTCTTTTTATCCAGAATGTAAAGACATCCAGTGCCTACTGGCATTTTAACACAGCTCTTTTAGAAGACCGTTCTTGTGATGGAAATGATGTACTTCTGAGGACTTACACGAGAATGTTCAGTGTAAATGTGACCTGTGACCTGTGGCCTGTGGCTATTTGTGTGTGGTTTGCGACCTATGTGTGGTTTACGGCCTATGAGTGGTTTACGACCCAGGTGGGGTCTGCGACCAATGCAAGGTCTAGATAAACATCAGAGTTTATTAATTCTGTCCCTGTGAATTGAGAGTAAGAACACACCCACAAAAGACAGATAAATACCATGCTTGTCTCACAACACATTGAGTCTTTACTTTGTAACGGACCAGCATGTTGCTCTGTGAATTCTCCTCTTGATCAAGATTAAATCCCTGTTTGGACTTTGAGCTGACTCTGATCTCCTTCCTACAGTTCTAAATTATCGCAGAATTATTTTAACAGTTCTTTTAGAGAGGCTTTTAGGTTTTTATGGCTTTCACATAGGCAGAAGAAGTTGACATTCACATCAGTGCAGAAGTGGTGGGACTTTGGAAAAACTGTCATAAAACTATTTTGTCAACAGTATAATCGCAACGTCACCAAACAAATCAACAGGTCCCTTCAGGACCTGAGGTACAGCACTTACTGAGCTGTACAGGAGATCAAAGGCATGTTGAAGCCCTTAAAAGTAAAAAGGCTGCTATAGCCAACCTGTAGGGCATCACAGCACAGGGAGCATTGGTTCGGGTATGTTTTATTAACGCCTCCATTAGGGATGTCCCGATCCGATATTTGGATCGGATCGGCCGCCGATATTAGCAAAAAATGCATATCGATATCGGATCGGCCTGCATGGGAAAATCCCGATCCGGACTCCCGATCCAGTTTTCCCCCCCAAAATCCGGTCCGCGTTTTCCAGCACACCTAGCGCACACCTCGCGACCTGTCTAGCATCCCCTAAACAACAACAAGACGGACTTGTCTGTGCATGTCCCGCCTGGTTCACACCAGGCGTGGCCGTCCCGCGCCGTGAAGCGATCGTTTCGGCGTCTGCTCTATTTTTTGCGCGTGACGCGTCAATTCTGGCAGGAAATCACACAAAGAAACACGAGACAATCCGGTCAATTTTCAAAATAAAAGCAATTGTCAAAATGAAATACCGTGATTGACAAATGCGATCATATTTGTGTGAACCTGACTCGACTTATTCACCTACCTGATTTGCCTTCACACCTTGATTGTTTGGATCAGGTGTGTTCTTGCTTGGTTGGAATGAAAACCTGCAGCCACAGCAGCCCTTTACTGGATCAGTTTGACACACCTGTTTTAGAACCTTCACTCTTGGCTTTCGCTACAAGAAGACTCAAAAGACTCAAATGCCAGATGATGAACGTTGTTCTCGGTCAATCAAAGATGGCGGTGTATGTAAGTAGGAAGAGGAAGGTGGAGGACAGTGTGGACTCTGACATTGTTCTGTTGCTAAGCATAATGATAAAAGCGAGGATCCTGATTGATTTTAATTATTACAGAGAAATGGATCTAGAGCGTTTTACAATGACATGGACTCATGGTGGTGTACTGTGCTCTGTTCAGGAGAATAACTCTTGTTCTCAGATCAGCTGGTCTGAGCCCAGATTTTATTTCATTTTTTTTGTCATTGTACTGATGTGAACCGATATGACTCACACAGGTATAATAAAGATGATTTAAAAAAATCTATCAAAAATCTCTCTCTCATAATATAATGGAAAATGCTAATAATGATCATGGTTACTGTAGTCAACTATGTGGATCAAAAGGGACAGTGTCATTCCTCTACAAATACTGTTCCAATAATTTGACTATTCAAATCGCATAGACTGATTACTGTTTTCAGTCAGGGCCTGTCATACATGATAACCTAGAGATTTTACTACATGTTACTAATACAACCAACTAGAGCAGGGTAATATTAACTCAGGTTTTGTTTTGTTTTTACTTCAAAAAACAAAAGCACAGGGGGAAAGCACCTGTGGTTGTATCTTCCCCATCAAGTGGATTGATAATGTCATGTAATGGCCCGTGAGTGAAAGTCTGCCAGCTCAACTGTAGCACATGCAGACAAATGCTGCCAGGTGGCAACCTCTTTAAACATGCATTTTCTCTTCTGGCCATCCAAGATGGCGACAACCAAATGCTGAAGGCTTCCAAACCGTAGCCCACAAACCAATGGGTGACATCACGATGACTGCGTCCACCTCAACAGTAAATAGTGAGACAGTCCCTTTTGTTACTTTGTATTCATGCAAAAACATACAAATGTCAATAAGATGGTAAGCTGCACAAGAAATGAAGCAAATAAAAAAAATAAACATCTGCTAAAGGGGGGTTCACACCAAACGCGACACGAATAATTTGCGCAACCAAATTACACATAAAGTCAATGAAAAAAGGCAACTTGTCTTTGTAATGACTTAACGAGGCAACATTTCTCAACTTGAGCGACAATTCCCATGAGAAACTGACATGAAACCAATCAGCGATGATATTCTCCTTGTGTCGTCACTCAGCAATAGAAGCACAACATATTGTATCTGTGTGTGATCTCTACGATAGTATCTTACCTTTCATACAGGAACCCAATCAAACTATGGTACAAACAAAAGGCTGTATGTGGCACAAACAACAAGGTCGCTGCCGTATTTACATCAAGACAACGTTATTTTCAGCGTTTACGGAACAGCTATGTTAGCATAACCTCGCTCTGATCCATCAGACCACCATCGCCAAAACAAGCATTTTAATAGTTATTTGCTTATCATTTTGCAGACAGACTTAACAAACCTGACCTCTGGCATGTTACCAATCGTCGTTACTTTGGCATAATCTTATTCCATTTATTACAATAAAATCACAACGTTTTTTTATTTCAGCGCACGTTGTACTGTAGTGCAGCTCTATGAAATTCACTGAGCACCTCTAGGTAAAGTTATGCGCTAGGAAAGGCCGCCGCTTCCAGAACATGTATAAAGCAGCAAAAGTGGTTATTTCAGCCATGATTGATGAAACATTGTCTGTGTCCACAGGGAGTTAAACCCTCCTCCGGTGATGCAAATAAACACAAATGATCATGCAAATAAGTACAACTGATCCTGCGACCAAACTTACCCCATTACAGTCATCACTTGGATCCAGACAGACGCGGCCACAATAAGCGGTTTCCACTGTATCGCTCTCTCAACGTACAAAATCAAGTGTACATAATTGTCCCTCTCTGTCTCGACAGAGCTGTGCAATAAATTATAATAAAGAGCTCGCAGCCAACCATGAAAGTGAAGCAAAGCCTCAGAGAGCAGTTTTACATCTGGTACAGCCAAACAGCAGCCTGACTCACCTCGCTGTCGTGGTCCTGCTCTCGGTGGGCGCTGCGACTCCTCACCCTGGAAAAGCCTCCATCCACAGCACTGCATGGAGGAGCTGATCGCCGGGACACACTGCGAGACCTCATCCTGTTAATCTCCTACCACACCCCCCCACACACCCCCCCCACACACACACACCACACACACACACACACACACACACACAGTACAGTACAGTACAACCACAAGGTGCAGGAGGGCAGCTTAATTCATTACAAAATCAGCATAGTTTAATAATTTTGCTTTACAAAACATGTTTGCCTAAAAAATTCTAAAGCATGTCAGCATTGGATAATTTCAAAATGTCATGACACGATTACCCTGCCAAAATGATTGCAATTTGAAATATTATCCCAATAAGCATCAAAACATGCTTACTCTAGAGGGAAAAAAGGACAGATCATAAAGGACAAATACAAAAATAATGTATAAGATAGAATTTAAAAATAACACTCATGTGACAACATTTACAATTTATCCCAATAGTTGTATGTGTTTTTTTTTTTTATTAATCATGATCTGTGATATAAACCCCATATTGTCCCATCCCTAGCCACATGTAGTGTACGCGTTAAAGTCAAAACATTTTTAAAATGTTACGTAGCGTGTAAAAACCAGCATTTGGTCTCCAGCGGGCATGCAAAGCCAGAAAATCATTTTAGTTCCATGAAAGACGAAAAAGAAATGCTGTGGTGACACAGGTCAGTAAGACTGTAAGAAACTGAGCATGTTTTTCGTTATCTGTTGACTCAAAATCAATTTGTAGAGAATATGTTGTTTTCCCATTAACTTATCCTGTCTAGCACTTCACCACTTTTTGGCAGTTTGATACTGGAATGATGGCACATGTACATGTGTGTAAAAAAGGGCTAAGCCCCCCCCTAATTCTGTTTTATCTTGTGTGAATCTTGAAGCACTTTAAAAACAGATAATATCACTAAGAATACAACCTGCTTTTCAATTTTATTTGGAAATTTACTCTAGAGGCTGGGGCTAAGTACAACGGATCGCCAAATGAAATATGTTAGGCGCCTATTTTGTTACAATGGACGTTCATTTACTGAAAATGCACTGTGAAACGTTAAAGATTTAAGACAAAAACATGGATGACAAAGCACCCTAGTGTTGGGGAACAAGAGATACGTCGCACGGGCCGCCACAGTCTCGTCTATGGACTTGTCAGCCGTGTGTTAAATAAGCGTTGAGACCAAAGAAAGGTGAACTTTTGCTCGACTCACATATTTATAGTATACTACTGCCGTTTTATCTTCTTTGGATCTACGCTTTGAGCTTGTTAAATTCACCAGCTTTACAAAAGAACGCCGTATCGCCTTTGATGAGGCTCTGTGACGACCTGCGTTGCCATCTCAGAGGTGTAATATTATATCACGCCTTTCTGCCCTCGGATTACACCCACAAGGAAAAGGCAGTGTAAAATGGGCTTGTGACTGACCTGAGATCCCTGTGATCTCCTGTGGCTACGGACCTCTCCCCTGCTGTCTTGTGGCTCTCTGGGGAACCATACATTCTCCTCAGAAGTGGTCAATAGAAGCGGCTCACCCAGCACAACAGACCAGTGCCTCTGTGGAGCCAGGAGTCGTTCTTCCTGCCTGAGTTGATCTGGGCTGAGTTTGCTGCCATGTTTTCTGGATTCAGCCATAGGTTTATCCACAGACATCTCAACAGGCTGCAGCTCCCACGGGTCCTGAGGAGATGTTGTCCATACTGGGCTTGTGAAACTTACTGAAGTTTGTTGTGGCAACCTCCAGCTCACTTCTTCAGCAGGTGCAGGCTGTAATCTAGCACCATATGCAGCATCTACACCTGGAAAACCAGAATCAGGAAAAAAGTCTTTACTGGGGGAGAGCTGAACTTGAGATGTAAAAGAGTCTATATCAAGGATAGCAGGTTTGTAAGACTCTTCTGCTCTTGGAGATGGTTCCTTCCATCGTGTTGCAGGATCGCTGCGCTGAGATGGAGCCTTGGAAATTGGGTCATTTCGGAGCACAGCATCCAGATCCACAACTTGAGGCCTGAGAGATGACTCTAACCTTGTCCTCTCCTGTTCTTCTTTCTTCTGCCTCTCTTTCAGTCGCTGTCTCTCAGCTTCTTGCTGTTTGGCTATCTGTCTCATTTTCTCTGCCTCCTCCCTTTCTATCCTCTCCCTCTGTCTGCGGTTCTCAAGCTCAAACATTTGCTGTCTGTCCCTCTCTGCCTGCTTTTGCTTTTCTAACTCCAAGAGCTGTCTTCTCTCCATCTCTATACTTCTCTCCAACTCCTCCTTCCTCTGCCTTTCCTTGTCCAGTTCTCTTTGTCGAAGCCTCTGGCTTTCTATTTCCTGTTTCTCAATATCTAGTTGTCTTTGTCGCTCCCTTTCTAAATCTCTGTGTCTTTGTCTCTCCAGCTCTCTCTGTTTTTCCCTCTCAATGGCTTTGTGATGCTCCTTTTCCCTTTGTCTTTCTTTCTCAATCTCTTTCATTCTTAACATTTCCTGTTCTAATGCCACCCGTTTAATTTTCTCAGCCTCCTCTCTCCCCATCTTCTCTCCAAGTCTCTGCTTCTCAAGCTCCATGAGCTGCTGCCTCTCCCTTTCCTTCTCCTTCTGTTTTTGAAACTCTAAGAGCTGTAGTCCCTCCATAGCTTTAATTCTCTCCAACTCCTCCATTTTCTGTTTCTCCTTTTGTATTTCTAGCAACTGTATTTCCCTGTCCAGCTCTCTCTGCCTCTCTTCCTCCCTTTGTCTTTGCCTGTCCTGTTCACGCTCTCTCTCCCTTTCCTGATCCTGCAGTTTCTCTCTTTCAATCTTTCTCCGTCTCTCTAATTTTTGGTGTTTTTCTTTCTCAAGTTGTAGTTGCCTCTCTTTTTCCACTTCGTGTAGTCTTACTGTCTCCAGTTCTTGCAGTTTCTGTTTCTGTTCCAGCTCTAACCTTTTCTGCCTTTCCAGTGCACGCTGTTTCTCATCAAACTCCAGTTTCTCCTTCTTAAAGGATTTCTGTCTTTGCCTTTCAAATTCTCTTTGCATCTCCCTTTCCTTCATTTGTGCAAATTGTAAATGCGCTTCTTTCTCAATTTCCAGCTGTCTTAGTTTTTCCCTCTCAAGCTCTTTCATTTTTGACATGTGTTTTTAATTCTCTTTTCTTTTCAACATCCATAATTTCTGCTGTTGTCTGTCCATCCAGTGTTGATGTGATCTCCCTGGGTGACACGTGGTTCCTCATCATCAACTCCTCAACTTGATCTCGAGAGTTTTTTCCAAAAGCTCCATCTAATGATGGATCCCTTTTTATTGGAATAAGCTTCCCTTGAGAGCTGCCCGGTACAGACCTCACAGAGAAATCATCATAGGGCCCACTCATGTCCCCAATGCTTGCTCCTGCATCTACAGGAGAAACTGGCTCCTGTATTTGCCCAGTCAGAGCAAAGTAGGTTGCCCTAGGTCTTGGCTGTTCCTCCTGCAGCATTTTCAAACGTTTAGGAGCTGCAGCCACTTCCTCCTGTTCTGCTTCTCGCAGCCTATCCCTGTCTTGATTCAAAGTCACTTGTCCATCCCTTTGTGATTCCTTGAGCATCCCTTTCTCCACACTTGTCTCTTTGGTCAAGACCCGAAGAGGTCCACTTATGCAAAGCTCCGACTCTCAGATATCGAGGCTGCTGTTCTGACATCATAGCCAAAGCTGGTTGGCCTTGTGCTGAAGCAGTCCTCTCTGCCACCACCCTGCTCCCTTCTGAGTGCCTGGAGCGTAGCGTCATGGCCTTATCCTCCAACTGAGCGGATGGGATCTTCTCACTCACTGCCCTGCTCTCTTCCACTGCCTGAACAGTGTCAAAGGCATGTGACACCCTCAGAGGATTTGATGGCGATACAGGCTCCTTGTAGGTGGCAGTGACCAGAGTCCCCTCATCCTCGACATTTCCTCTCTTAAATGAAGGGCTGCTGAGCAAATCATTAGCCTTCTTTACAAGCTTGCCCTCCTCCACCATCAGCACACTGTGCCTTTCCACCACATTTTCAAACAAGGATGCTCTCACTGTCTGCACGTCACTTCTGGCACCACTTTCCTTGGGAGTGGCACCAAACATCTGTCCCACCCCGTGCCCTTCAGGCGTGGAGGACTTTTTGAGCTGCTTCTGGGAGTCTTTTAAATCCAGAAATGTCCTCTTGTCATTGGGGGTGATGGTTGACTCTTCAATCTAAGGACATTAACAGATAATAAGGTAATGAGAGCAACATTTTCACCATTTGATCATTGTTAAATATGTGGAATCATCTGATATAAGACATAAAAGCTTTGAAAACAAAAGTAACTTGACAACATAAAAGGAGAAAAGTCAGCTCTCAAAGGAGTTAAAGTGCTTCAGTGAACAACTGTCAGCGTAGCAGCGTAACGATATTCCCTTGTACCGTGCTATGTTGGCCTCATAACAGTGGGTGTGGTACAGAGGTGGTAATCAAAGCCTTTCTGCTGTGACCTTTTCCCAGTGATCTCCTCTCTGTGTGTTACATAAGCTGCAGCCACCAGGCATGATTTATGTGCCGGCTGTGTTAGGTTGCACAGCTTTGCACGTCTATGGTGATGCCAATTATTTTTGCTGCAATGCCCCATTTCCTCTTGAGAAATGCTCTTAAACATAAGACAGTGATCCACAGCAAATGTATACCCTTCACTATGGTTTGGCAACTAATGCATAATTTTATAGCAGTTGGTATAAAGACACACAATATGACTGATATTATTAACCTCCATCTTGTTCATTCTACTTCACCTGTATTATGTTCATGTGTTTTTGTTTAGTATTTCCTTGTCTATTCTATATGACTTGGTTTTATTATGGCAAGAGATGAGAAGAAGAAACACCAAAATGCAACATATGAAAGCTTTCCCCGGCACTGTTAACACAGTCTGACCCAAACAGAAACCAGTTGCTACAAAAACTGAGTCCCTTTCTTACCCTCCTCTGAGGATCTTTGCTGATCTCAAGGCGGTCTGTCTCCTCACTGAGGGAAACCCTGCCAAGATCTGGTGACCTCTCAGCTGAAAACCTGATGATCATACATCACACAAGACAAAAACCATGCATGACAATGGAACTCGTGGACAAAGACATGGGACAGAAGCAAGCAGAGTAGACAACAAGGGCAGCGCTTACCTTTTAGTCAGGTCAAGGGGCAGAGGGCGGGGCTTGAGTACTGGTTTCACAACCATGTTCTGAGTTGGTATTGTGTCCTCCGTTAGCTGCTTTATGAGGTGTTTGACACCCACTGGTGTTTCGGTGTCAGGGATCGCCTGCCCCGGAGAGTGAAAATCTGACCCTTGGCCTGTGACACCAGTCCCAGGAGAGGGAGACGAATCGAGTAGGAGACTGATTCGTGACTTGATGCTGACTGCACGCTTATCCTCATCAGTCTCTTTCACAGTCATTATTTCTTCTGTCTTTTTGTTGCTTTGGTCTGAGACAGCAGTCTGAGCTACACCATCAGTACTTGTGGTACTCTTGGGGGTTCTCTCCTGCTCACTCTTTTGTGAGCGCACATTCTCCTCTGGATTATTCTCGTTAGAATTTCCATTGGGAGTTTTACGGTGGAGTGACAGACCGATTGACTCGAACTTGGCCGTGAGATCAGCTGAAAGCGGTCGTCTAGCCCAGCGAGGGGCAGGAACTGGCGTCTCTGCCTTTGTTGGACTTTCAAGGAAAATGGCTGACACGGGCCTGGGCCTGGTGCCTCTGGGCTGTGGCCTCAGTGGCACTGCTACCTTGGGGTTAGCTTTTTCGCTCTCTTCTTCCTCCTGCCCTACCTGAACAAGGAAACCCATGGACTTGGCTCTGGTATAGAATGCCCCACGATTGCTGGCCATTTGGTCCTTCTCATTTTGATTTTGAGTGATTTCAGACCACTCTGCTGCTGGAAGTTGTTTAAGGCTCTTGGAATAGACCAAGCTTGATGTTACAGTTTGAATGGGTTTGGGCTCTGCAGGGTCAAGAGGAGGAGCTGGCTTAAACGACTGGACTATTGGCTTGGTTGTTTGTCCTGTGTTCGATTTATTATATGTTTTAAAGGAGGTAGGAGAAGGTCTGTTGGGGTTGGCTGACACAGACCTGGGTTTGCCACTGGCAAATGGTTCCTGTGGTTTTGGACTGCATGATAGCTCTGGGTTGTATCCAACAAGGCGAGTGGATTCTGGTCTGGGCTTGGTTTGGGGTTTAGGAGCAAGTATGGGCTTAATAGTTGGGTTTCCTTCCACAGCAAAAGGTTTGGGAGTAAGCCGTGGCTTGGGTCCTGGGACAGGTTTGTTAGGTTCTGGGGTGATAATATGGGACTGGTTGATGGAAGGGATCTCAATAAGGCTCTTATTGCTGGAGTCCGTCAAAGGACTCAAGTGAAGTCGTCCTCCTGCTATTGTCCTCCCTACCTCTCCAGTCTGAACCTCTACCTGAGCAGCCATCTTCTTAAACAGCACCTTCAAAGTGAAAAGAAAATGATCTCAATAAAAATATTTTTAACTGATCAATCATCAGAGCATATCAGAGCATAGAGACAAGCTGTTATTCAATATCAAACTTTGGAGACTTTTCTACTGTAATGTAAAATATTTATGCTCAAATTAAGATTATTATTTGATTTGGTTGTGTAATTTATATACTTAAAGTATGACAAAATGTACAGTCTTCGTTATTATGCTGTTTGTTCATGGTTTAAGACATTAAAAGCTGCTTTCACCATGTTTAACTCACATTCAAGGACTTATTGGGCCTCATTTATCAATCTTGCGTGAAAACGGGCGCAGATCTGAGCGCAGATTTGGTCTTACGACAGGACACACGTGCGATTTATGAAACGTTCGTATCTGACCAATCCCAGCGTACGAATGAGCGGGCCTTGATAAATGCGGCGGCTGAATTCGATCGTCATTAACATGTTACGCCCATAAATATTCCTGTTTCGGAGGCCTCGCCCACTGAGGTCAAACATGGAGAGACGAAACATGGGTAAGAAAAGAAACTTTTCTGACACGGAGATCGGCATCCTGACATCGGAGGTGGAACACAACAAGACAGTGCTTTTTGGCAGCCTGAACGGTGGCATAAAAGGGGCTCACAAAAACGCTGTCTGGAAAAAGATAACGGAGGCAGTCAACAGCGTTGCCGCAGAGGAACGGACTCCAGCAGAGGTTTGAATATAATTCTCAATAACTTAACCCATGCCTAACAACTTAAATGAATCTTTTCATCCGCAGCCTAAAAGCTTATGTCTGTTAACTGATCAAAACAATTCTTTACATTTAGGTCAAGAAAAAATGGTCGGATATGAAGCTGGCCACCAAGAAACGCGTTGCTGCGTTTAAACATCGCAGCATCAGGCAGACTGGAGGAGGCCAAACAGACTCCAGCCTGATCTTGACGGGGACAGAGAAAAAATTGCCTCCTTAATTGGGTCGGAGTCGATCTGTGGCATAAGCGGTGGAGGTGACACAGGATCCCTGCGGTCCCTTGAAAACGCGCTCACGTCTGACACGCGCGTATTGTTCCTTCAAAATAAGCAAGTCTGCCATCATCAAGACTTGATAACTGTCAAAGCATCTGTTTAAATAGGGGAATGAATAAAACATCTGACCAACCACAGTGGAACGATGATTATCTCAACAGAGTGCTTTCATTTTTGTTCCAGTTCTCGTCACACCCATCGGACAAAAACAAAAGCAATTACACATTTTTGCCTTTAGTTAATTTGCTAAACACAATTTCTGCTTGTATTTATGATTCTTTCACATTTTAATGTGTAATTATTAGTTGTCATCTAAGGCTATTTATCCATTGTTTAATTTCGTTGAAAGTGGTATCAGTAAAAACATGGCTTTAAAAGAAATGTTTTCGTTTTAATAATCCGTTTTGATCTGTTCTAAATATGTGACTGCTTATGCTTAATGACAGCTGAGGTTTGTTCATTATTTTACGCCAGATTTTGCTGTGCTGCACCGCAAATCCACAGACTCGAATTTGCGTACACGAGCTCAGACCTGACGTGAGATCTGATCGCAGCTTCCGCTTACGTCCAAATTGATAAATGCCGAAGTTTGCGTGGAAATGGTCGTACGCACGGTTTTCGGTCGTACGTTCGTTTGATAAATGAGGCCCATTGTCTCTGTTACTACAACTGTGCTACATTTTAATGTTTTCATAAGGCTAAATTTATCAGTAGCATTTAGTCACATGTAAGTCTTTGGTAAATGGTAAAAAACACAATTGAATTGCCCTGCTGTGATGTTTACTTGTAGGATATTAGGACATGCAGTACCAAAAACAGCCACAAAAACCCCACCAATATCAGGATTTTAAAAAATCACTAGGACAAATTGAGGCAAAACACCCTCCTGATTTTTTAATATGATTTTAACAAGAATATGATCTTTCAAAAAAAGTTAAGATACTTAATACGTATACTATACTTTAGGGTTGGGCGGTATGACGGTATTATACCGTGTGACGGTATAAAAGTGTCCACCGGTAGAGATTTTGCAATACCGTTTATACCGGAGAAAGCGCAGGTGTCTGCGGCATCGCTCTGAGTCACTGTAATTACACCGCCTCGACACACGGGGCACTGCGGGCATTGCAGCAGACTGCTTGCGTGGTTGCATGAGCACGACGAAGAAGAAACAGCTCTACCTGAGTAACAACAATCATGGCGGAGGCGGTGAGTGAACGTCACGAGGAAACGGAGGCAGCGCGACCCACCCAACTCTTTCCGAAAAAGGGCGCTACGTCTGTTGGAACTTTTTCGGATTTAGAAAATCCGACAACGAACAAAAAGCGATACTCTGCAAAGAGTGTTGCGCGACTGTTCCTGCTGCAGGTGGAAACACCGGTAACCTCTTCCACCACTTAAAGATAAAACATGCGAAGCAGTATTATGAGTCTTTCGCCGATGGCACACCGTATGACAATAAATCACGTCGATGAAGGGAGATAACGGAGGCCATCACGACTTTTTCTCATTTGTTATTTTTATTTCTTATTAAGATGGAGCTCTGTGTTTACATTTGCACACACACTATAGCTTAAGTTAAAGCTGGAGTTCAAATGTTAACCAGACATTTGCACATTCTTTGTGACTTATTGTTTATTATATTATTATATTTTCTTTAAAATAATGTTATTCTGCTGTGAGAAAATTAAAATAAAAGAGGAAAATGATCAAATGCGACAGTATGGTTATTTTTAAGCCATTAATTTAATTTACAGGGGGGAAAACCATACCGTGATATATACCGTTACCGTGATATGAAATTATTCATACCGTGATATAAGATTTTGCTCATACCCCCCAACCCTACTGATATTTGTCAGTTTTTTGGAATATGACTCTGAAGTTGGGCAAAGATGTGTTTACATCCATTTTTGAGCCTTAATATCTGTGAAACTAATAATCTTAGAGAAACCATATTTTGTAGAATGTTTAAGCTAACACCAGAGATAGAGGCAGAATTGATAGAAGTCTTTTATCTGCAAAAATGGGAGCTCAGCCACCATTGAGCTACACCCCTGATATTCCACGTCTGGAAGCTATTAGTAACAGATATACACTGTAAAAATTTTGAAGGCCACAGGTGAGATAGTTTTCCAGATATTGCTGTTTAAAAATGGCTTTTCAGAGTATGATGCCAAAAACCGTCTAAACTACCCTTCATTCAATGATGTTTCATGAGAAAAGTATTGACAGTAGAGACCTAATATTTTGGATTTGTCCTATTAACATATGTGTCTTTGTACTTGCATTTTTTCAGGACATTCTGAGATGGTCAGGTGGGAAGATTTTCATAAATTTGATGAAATGACACGGAATGACCCATTTGACTCGTCTTTTCTCCCGCAGTGCGACTACAACTTTAGCCCGACAGCATTTGCAGAATATTGTTGTTTGTTCGACGTCGGATTTTTTAAAGCCGAAGAATTTCCAAACAGACACGGCTCCTCATTTCGGCACAAGTTCTTCTGTTTCATTGCTTGCTCGTTCTGAACTTTCGGCGAAAAAAAAAATGGATAAACACGGCGAAGGTTTCGCCGTGTTTATCCATTATCCATTTTTTCACCGCATCCATCGTACGCTCAACACAGGCAGTGCTCTCACATGCTGCTTGTTTGGTGCAGCTGCTAAACAGCCCCCTCTCAAACAATGTCCGGCGGCACGACATTCCGCCGCTCTGCGTTCCCAACGTTCATACGCTACACACTCACCGGTATTGGGGTATATGAAAAATTCATATCATAAAAAAAGAAACACCGGTATTCGGTATGAACCGGTATACCGCCCAGCACTAATCGGACTACTCCCGGATTACTCCTTTCTGGGGAAAACCTGGTCTGATCAGGAGAGATGGCATCCACCCCACTTTGGATGGAGCCTCTCTCCTATTTAGAAACATTGCTGATTTCATTGGTAGTCCTAAAACATGACAAACCAGTGTTGAGACCAGGAAGCAGAGTTGCAGTCTTAAGCCCTGATTATGCTTCCGCGTTGTGATCACGCAACGGCGACACAGTTGCTTGGAGACCGTGATGGTTCTGCATTGGGTTTACGTGTCGAAATGCAATTCAATGCCACACCGGTAAAGGGCGCTATGTTTTTTGTAAAGACTGACCGACCGACCGAGACTCTTGCCGTATATCGTCATTAGCCTCGTTATAGCATATTTGTATACTTTCCGGCTTTAAACGTCCACAATTTTTCAGAACTTGGTATTTTATTTCTTTGTGCAAAAGCGACAAGGTGCAAACAATAAAACGAGGTGAAAACAATAAAAGTAGCCTTTTAAAAGTTTAAATGGCGGTGTTTATGAATGGAAACCGGATAGCGGTCTCCAGCGGATGTAGTTAGCGGACCAATCACAGCCGATGCCGCTGCGTTGGTGTTGCGTTGGCGTTGCGTCGCCTCGACGCGCGTCTAGGATTTTTGGGAGGTGCACGTCAGGCCCTTGCGTCGGACGCAAGGGGGGTCCGCAAGGACGCAAGGGGTCGACGCGGAAGCATAACTTGGGCTTTACACACTTCTCTGCACCTCCATTAGAGCAGTCACCCACCCAAAACCAAAACCACATAAGAACGGTGTCTGTCCCCCGGCCAACCAAATTAATTCAGTCCAACAGAAAAGGGATTTCACATGAAAACCTCATAAAAACGAACAAAATAAGAGAATTAAATGTGGACTCTTAAACATTAGATCTCTCTCATCTAAAGCAGTATTAGTCAATGATTTAATATCAGATAATCATTGATTTATTCTGCCTGACTGAAACCTGGCTGCGTGATGAAGATTATGTTTGCTTAAATGAAGCTAGTCCTCCCAGCCATTTTAATACTCGTATATCTCAATCAATACGAAACCAAAACTAAATTATAAATCTTTTGAGAGCCTGATTCATAGCCTTTCACACCCAAACTGGAAAACAATGAAGCCAACTTCTTTGTTATAGTGTATCGTGCTCCTGATCCATAATGATAAAATGTACCTTGACCTTAGTGTACTTCATTAATAGATTCTATTGGCTTAGTCAGAGTGTACATAAACCGACTCACTGTCATAATCACACCCTCGACTTCATCTTATCTTATGGCGTTGAAATCAAAAACGTAATAATCTTTCCTCAAAATTCTTCTTTATCTGACCATTACTTGATAACCTTTGAGTTATTGCTGCTGGACTTCGCTCCGCTACTACTCTCGGTGTCTATCGGATAGAGCTGTAGCTAAGTTTAAGAAAGTAATTCCACCAATCTTGAGTTCCCTTCAATGTCATAATGGAACAGAGGACTTCTATGTTAATCTTAGTCCCTCCCAGATCGATTATCTTATAGATGAATCTGGAAGCCTACTGAGAAAGACTCTCCACTAAAACAGAAAACTATAACAAAGGAAGTTAGCTCCTGGTATAACTCCCAAACTCGTAAATGTAAAAAAATGGCGTAATCTTGAAATCATCTGGTGCTCCATCAAACTGGAAGAATCCCACCTAGTCTGGCAAGACAGTCTTAAAACATATAAGAAAGCACTCCATAATACCAGAGCAGCCTACTACTCATCTTTAATAGAGGAAAATAAAAACAACCCTAGATTACTTTTCAGTACTGTAGCCAGGCTGACAAAGAGTCAAAGCTCTACTGAGCCATGCATTCCTAGAGATCTTAGAGATCGGAGACAAAATTAATCACGTCTTGCCTTCAATTGGAACCACGTTACCCTCAAACTCAGGAATCTTAGAAACCGATGCAGACTGCTAACTGGCCTGATGCTGAAATATATATACATATATACATATTGTAGCTACAGGGGAGGTTTAGCTCAGGAGGTAGAGCGGGTTGGCTGGTAACCGCAAGATTGCAAGACACCTCACCCCAATTGCTCCTGCGTGGTTGACTCCGCCGTCGGTGTGTGAATGTGTGTATGAATGGGTGAATGTCAGTCATTGCTGTAAAGCGCTTTGGACAAAAGCGCTATATAAATGAGGCCATTTAGCTCCTCTACTCCTGCTTTTTGGTCTACAGCGACTTTGTTGGGATGGAACCATCTCGGCGTTGCTGTGTGTGCTGCCATGGGCGACTTTTGTTGACACTCTCTCTTCTGTTAATACTACCACTACTGTTAATGCTACTACTACTATACTACTACCAACAACAAATGCAGTTGGAACCCAAGGGCCTGGTCTGCACAAGATTTCTGCCTAAAAGCCTATTAAGGCGTTTTTTTTCTTGCCACTGTCGCTGTACTTTTAAAATGTATTAACTCTGAAAATCATGAGCGTATTCTAGTCCTGCTCAATGTGTTAAGTGTCGTGAGATAACTTCTGTTGTGATGTGACACTATAAATAAAATTGAATTGATTTGAATTGAATTAAAACTTCATCACAGCAGCTCATAATGTGACTCAGTAGTGAGTATGGCCCCCACATGCCAGTATTACTTGTGCAGTGATTCAACTGTGTATCTTTAAGGCAGGGGAGCAGCTGGACAATTGTACAATGTCATTGTTATTTTCATGTTGTAACACATGGAACACAAACTCACACCATTTGAGATTCAGGTCCTCCTGAATGAACCTTCACATGTTTATGTTGAACTGACTCTTCAATCTAGGAAGCATGGTGTGAGATAAACGGATACCATCTGATGATAATCAGGTTTGTCAATTGTTTCTATAAACAATAACAGAAATCCTTACAAACACTGTGAGATAATCCCAGAATATCTTACCTGACCAGATGTCAACCGTCTGCTATAGAGCTCTGGCTTTTGTTGTAACCAAGC